>OMMV01052748.1:6741-21726 GCA_900302635.1 Chatrabus melanurus | reverse complement strand
AAGGCGGGGGTTATGCGGCAGAGTGGGGCGCCCGGCTGACCTTTTGGCGCAAGGTCCATCATAAACCTAGAGCCTTTTTTAAAAAATTTGTCATTTTCTCCCTTATGTTGTCATTAAGTCACATCCTTCATTCTTTGCTTTTATAAAGATGCCGCCTGCCATCCCCTTTACATCCTTCCTGTTGTGTCACAGTATAATATCTTACACACTTTTACAGCATAAAACAAGGGGAAAGCAGGCGGCATCTTTATAAAAGCAAAGAAAGAAGGATGTGACTTAATGACAGCATAAGGGAGAAAATGACAAATTTTTTAAAAAAGGCTCTAGGTTTATGATGGACCTTGCGCCAAAAGGTCAGCCGGGCGCCCCACTCTGCCGCATAACCCCCGCCTTCCACCTCCACCAACCTCGGGAGGGAAACGGCCCCTCCCGAGCCCCCCTCGGGCCACTGATCCAGGAAGGGATGGCACGGCGGGTCTCGAACCTAGACATCTGCATCACTGACGACTTACGGTCTCGAACACTGCCCTCTCCGCACCACCACGAGCACCTTCACGCTCACAGCTCTTCTCCGCGTGCTTTTATCTTTTCACCTGATAAGTAGGACTTCAAAATGTGGCGCTGACATAAAGTTCCACCACTGAGGGACTGATGGGATTTGAACCTGAACAGCGTGGATCTGAGGGGGTTCTGCACACTGACCTGCCACACGGCTACAAGCACTTCATGGCTGGAACGCTTCTCCGGGCGCTTATACCTTTTAGATTTGTCTAGACTTCAAAACAGAGAGAGACACAGCTGAGACTTGAACCCACAACCTCAGAAACCACACAGCATGGTTGAAGGGAACAGCAGCAGCAGCAGCCTGAGCCACAGACAGACACGCTCAGTCAGCTCTTTTCTTCAGGTCTATCAAGTTTTCACTTTCATTTGTTGAGAAGCATGAGATTTGAACCCATAACTTCAAAACGTGAACACTGCGTTCTCGACGTCTCAGGAGCCTTTTTACACACTGAGCCACACAGACAGCCACGCTCTCCTTCAGGCTTTTGAATTTTCACTTTGGTTTTTGGACTTGAATGAAGCCGACCTGATAATTGAACCCATGATGTCAAAACCGTCTCCTCACAACCCGAGACACATAAAAAACACAGAAACACTCTTTTCTTCTGGCTGGGTTTACTTGACTTCAGTAAAAGCAAGATGTTTGGGAATTGAACCAATAACTTCATAGCCACTAAATGACCGAGTCCTTCTCAACCAGCTTTTATAATCACAAGCTGCACAACCAGACGTACCGCTGAACTTCTTTCTTCAGGCTTTTGAATTCTCACCTCCTTCGTTGGACTTCTACAGTCACCGGAACGCCGGAGACTTGAACCCATAAGCTCAGAATTTCTGTCATTTTGAAGAGTCTTCTAAAAAACAGACTCACACAGACAGACACACTGTTTTCTTCAGGATTTGGAGATTTATGAACTGGACTTCACCACTCTTAAGAAGAAGAATTGAACCCTTAACTTTCAAAAACTCAAAGCTGCATTCTGACACTGAGCCACAAACAGAACACAGTGACGGCTTCCTTTCTCCACGATTTTCAATTTGGACTTTTTTTAAAAATGAATTTCAAAACTCAACAGCTGAGAATTGAACCCAGAACCTCTTCTGATAGGCTAACCTACACACATGGCTCATAACTTAATGGCCTTCAAATCTATATATATATTAAAAAAAAAATTTTGCAACTCAAACCCCTGAGCCAGCGTCACTTCAAGCTTTGGTTGCTGCACTTCAAATTTCAGCACTAAGACATCAAAGTGTGAGGTTGGCAGGGTTTGAACCTTTAGATACAATGTAGCGTTCGACCGCCCAAAGCCATGCATGCTCATGCGCCATTTTTGCATGGCTGCTTCATGTTCACTTTCCTTCTAAATTCTACTGCAAAACCTCAGAATCAAACCCAAAACTCTGAGACAGTTTCCAAAAACCACGTTGAGACAGATTAACGGCTCAAACATTCAGGCACAGCACCTATATATGCCGGTAGGTGGCTATATTAATGCAAAAAGGCTTTCATCTATGAGAAAAGAAGAGTCAACTTAATAAAAGGTAAGTGATGGATTTACTGCGTTGTTCTTCTCATGCTCTCCATTAAAAGGCTAGTGGGGCGCAGCACAACCTGCAGCTTATGCTGGCCCGAAAGTCTGGAGGGACACGGCCCCTCCCGAGCCCCCGATCCAAGCAGGGATGGCACGGCGGGTCTTGAACCAGACATCTGCATCACTGACGACTTACGGTTGCGAACACGGGCCTTTCCGCACCACCACGAGCCCTTCACGCGCCGAGCTTTTCTCCGTGTGCTTTTGTCTTTTCACTTTCTGTGATGGCCTTGAAAAGTTAGCGTCAAAGATGAGATTCGAACCCACAACATCAAAGTTTTTAGCATTTTTTAAAGCAGCGACTCATTACGCAACACCACATGCAATTTGAAGCTACATGTTTTCTCCACATGGTTTTGTCTTTTTGCATTCTGCAATGGACTTCAAAACTGAGATTTGAACCCACAACAGCAAAAGATCAAATGATTTTTGAAAAGCCTAACCTCACCACAACACTACGTCTGCACTTTGAGAGCTTTTCCCCAGGCTTTTTAAAAAATCTTTTTTCACTTTCGGTAATGGTTTTTCAAATATTGGTGGCAAAGCTGAGATTTGAACCCACAGCATGAAAATTTTGAACACGTTTAAAGCAACTTCTCATTACGCACCACCACAAGCACTTCGCAGAGATGTTATTTCTCTGTGTGCTTTTGTCTTTTCACTTTCTGTATTGGCCTTTAGAACTATGGGGCAAAGCTGAGACTTGAACCCACAACATCAAAAAGCCATGCAGGAATTTTAAACAGTATACAACACCATCACCAGTCCTTGATACTGGGATGTTTTCTCTGTGTGCATTTATCTTTTCACTTTCTGTTTGCGACTCCATAAGTTGGTGATAAAGCTGAGGTTTAAAACCACAACATTACAAACTCAAAGCAGTTTTAAAGCATGTTGTCCTGCCACTCACCATGAGAAATTCAAGATTACAGCTTTTCTCCATGTCCTTTTCCGCTTTCTGCATTAGACTTCAAAAACTTGCCGGCAAAGGAGAGACTTGAACCCACGATGCAGTCTTATTAAACTTTCCACCCGATTCATGGAGACTTTTTTTTGGCGTTTTTATCTTTTGAATTTCTGTTTTAGACAGTGGCAAAGCCAAGACTTGAACCTACAGCACTGCGCCATCACAAACCCTCCCATGGTAACTCTACTCTCAGAGGGCTTCACTTTGTCTGTTGGACCGTAAAACTTGAGATTTGTTGCCACAATGAGTCACACAGACAAACAATACAATGCCTCTTCATTCTTCACTTTGTTGGACTTCACAGAAGAACAAAACTTAAAGCAACAAAGTTCAGTTCTGTAAGCCAGTGTTTAAGCATCTTCACCACAGGACTTCAAATTTAAAGAGAAACTGATGCTTGAACCCATAACATATCATTCCACAACCAATCACTAAAAACCAGACAAACTTCAACAAGCTAAACGTTTTTGGAGGGCTTTTGAGTTTTCATTTTGGCTGTTGACACCTAAAACTCACACAAACACAAGATTTGAAATCACAAAGCAGTGTTTCAGCAGCTCAATGGCAGGAATTGACGCAGACAGTCTCCTCTCTTTGGGCTTTTGGGATTTCTGTTTATTTCTTCACTTGAGTTCTTGGACTTTAAAAATGAGAGGAAAACAAAGATTTAAACCCATAACTGTGAGTTCCACAACACATTAAAAAAGTGTCTAAACCAGAGGAACTGACAGACAGTGGGCTATTTTTTTTTGGGTGGCGGGGGGGGATTGAGTTTGGACTTTGTTGGATTTCAAAATTGACAGAAGCACGAGGTTTAAAGTGACAACATCAAACAAAGACAGGTCTTTTTATTCTGCTTCTTTGAGTTTTTGACTCGTCACTTTTGGTGTTCCTAAATTCAAATCCATGAACTCAAAACCTCCAAGAAGAGGTCAAACAACTTCAACCGCGAAGATGGCAGCACCGAAAGTAATGCCAGACTCGAACCCACAACACCAAAAAAACCCCTCCAAACAGTTTGAAACAGGCTTGCGAACCCTCATCACCACAAGCCCTTCACGTTGGGAGCTTTATCTTTGCTGTATTAGACTTCAAAACATGGAGGTGAAGCTGAGCCTTGAACCAACAACATCAAAACTACTAGAGAGTCGTCGCATGGTGCTCCTCCACCATGCCTTGCTTGCTAAACTTTTTCTCTGTGTGCTTTTATCTTTTCACTTTCTGTATTGGCTGGAACTATTTGACTGGTCGCTGTTTGCAGAGCTGTAAGAATGCACGTTACGTACCCGGTGACCGTGCATGGTCATTTAGATTTGAATATTGCGAACCAGGTGGCCGGGTGCAATATTATCAAAGTTCTATGCGTGTGCATGATCCCGGGGTACACAATTCCTATAACTGATGTCGTGTGCACGGCCACCGGATTAAACACCTGCTTTACAAAGAGTAAAATGCCCGTTGCGTACCCGGTCACCGTGTCTATACGCACTAGAAATGGCAGAGTTTGCCCCGTGGTCGGGTGAGAAAATCACGTGATTTTGAGGCTACGTACGTTCACTTTTGTTTTCTATCCGTACGTAGGTCTGAAATTACGTTTTGAAGTGACGATCTTAAACACTTTCTCTGGTTCCAAAATATTTGTAATTATGCACGGTTATGATGATTGTCATATATGCATTTTATACTTGAAATAGAAAAAAGGAAAACGAGCAACATGACCGGGTACTTTCGGCTCAGAGGTCTGACGCCCTACCACTTACACCACAGCATCGCACGCACTACAATGGGTCGTAGCTTGAATGTATCATACATGCCACGTATGAATGGCTATTGGACAATAATCCTAACCCAAACGCTACGCACGGATAGAATTGTGTATGAGCAACACGACTATGTATGGATTGCTACTTCATTTAAGTTATGACCAAGTGTGAACATGGCAGCCAGTTTTGCGGAAACTGTCGAAGTTGCGCACTCCGATGTGACGTGCTACACTGCTGGCATGCCATTCATTAGTCGCCTGCCACCGTGTACCAAACCACGTGACTGACTTTGTTGCCCCCAGCCACCGGGTGAATAGACTCTCCAGTTCTGTATTTGACTTCACAGTAGGTAAAATACTGAGACTTGAACCCACAACATCAAAATCATAAAGCAATTTTAAATAGGCGCATGACAACACAACACCACAAGCCCTTCTTACTCCAATGCTTTCTCTGTGTGCTTTTATCTGTTAACTTTCTGTATTACACTTCAAAAAAAAAAACAAGCTGAGATTTGAACCATCACCTCAGAAACAGGCTTGTCCCACCTCAACACGTGCAGGAAAGTCCTCCATGTATTTTTAACATTCCACTTTCTGTATTAGACTTCTAAAACTAAAGGCAAAGTTGAGACTTGAACCCACTGCGGCAAAAACTCCAAACAGTTTTGAACAGTATTGTTGTATCACAAGCGCAAGAACACGCCACAGGCAGGTCTGTTCTCAGAGGGCTTTTAAATTTTGACTTTATTTCAGTTTTTGGTAATCCAAAACTCACACGCTGCAGTTCAAATCCATAAATCCAAGCCATATCATCTCAGATATTTGTTATAAAATGCTCAGAAAGAACAAACATGGTCGTGTCCTCGGCACACTACCTGTCACTCAAAGTGACCACGCTCTTAATTATTCATAAATTTATGGCTTAAAATCGCTTACATTGATGAGTTTACAGAAAACTTTGCCCCTCGTAGTTGTACAGCTGTAAATGTGTATTTCTTCTGTAAAAGTTGGGCACTTTAACACAGGCTTCTATGGGGATTGAGGCTGGCTCCAAAAGTGAGCCAAGTGGCCCACTTAAGGAACTGCAGGTTTTGGCACGTCCGCGATGGCGTCATTTTTTTAGCGCTGGAGGTTGCTACTTGAACTAAACCCCAGAGTTTTCAAGTCACCACAGCTGACGTGCTGGAAATACGGAGTGTTTTTTGTTGTTGTAGTACCATTGTTGACCACTGTGTAAAAGAGTAATGCAAACATCTGGTTATAAAAAAAAAAAATAAACCCTGAAATGAGTCCACTGAAAATGATACACAAAATTGAGAAAACAAACCATGTTGGTTGAAGCAAAATACACCAAATTGCAGCCATAAAAGCTTTATCTCAGAAAACCCCGGGTTCAGCCAGAAACACTCAATCTCACTTTTTTATGCATATGTGCGCACAAAGTCTATTGGGATCCCACAGAGACAACAGAGTCCAGCAGACCTCCATGCTGCGTCTGTCTGCCTGCTAATCCTTCCCTCCTTCTGAGTGTGATATCAGGCAAATGAAATGAACACGCATCCCTCGTTGATGGGTTTCCATCTGAAACCACAAAGCGTGAACGCCAGGCCCTTCTGCACTCCTCTCGCACTTTAAAGCTGAAGAGAGAGACACAGAGGGGGGAAAATGACAAGGCGGATCTCCCATGGGTCGCTACTCAAATGATAGATTTGTAGAGAACAGAGAAGGATACATTTTTTATTTGGGGTATAAAATGCTTTATACCCCAAACATGTTCACAGCTGTTTCTTAAATAACAGACTACCTCCACAGGCTCGGTTCCTTTTTGATTGGTGGAACATGAAAATCTCAAATACAACATTTGTATAATATCCTTTATTAGGTATATCATCCTGAAAATGCATGTTAAATACAATTGTGGTGGGTAACATTGATAGATAGAACTGAATCAAAGTGTTAAACCTCTGTTCATTTGGTCGCAACACGTGCAAATGAGTTGAATATCAATCAGAGGACACGGTGATTAGCGTCCGTCTTCTCACTTACGTTTCTTGTCTCACGCCTTTTAAGGAGCTCTGTCAGTCATGGCTGTGCATGACAAATACACGGCTCGGAAAACGGGATTTCCTTTTGGGAAAAAACTGTTTTTTGTTCTGCAACGACGTGGTGCAAAACAGGACGCAGCCAAATGCAAATAGCTCCTCATCAGGTCCTCTCACCGTGTGACGTCTATGACATCATAGAGGGAGAATGTTAAAGAATGAGATCAAAGGAATCTTGCTGCGTTAAAGAAATGGAAGAAAGAGATGAAAGACAATAATTTGAGGCAGATTTGGGTCACCATCAAAATTCATCAGCTCTTTCCCTAATGACAACCGTCTTTCCACAAATTTTTTTTGCATATCACTTCACGACTTTTTGAGATAATCTGCTTCTGGACAAACAAACTAAAGAGCATTTGGAAAGCGAATTCGTCCACTGGGGCGATAATGATAAACACCGTAATGACCGACATCATTATCAAATCCGGAACTGACTTAGAAGGAAGTCAGAATTTCCTTTGTGATGTCATAATGCAGGAATGTCAAATTGGAACGCTGGGATTTTTTCAACCTGGGCTCTATTTTTTCAACTTTTAACTCAGGTCAAAAACTGTGATAGTCACTCCAGTACTGAATTGGAACCCTAACACAGCCACGGACTAAAGTGTCATACAATGTAAGCCTATGGGGCCAAACTGCAACTCCAACGATTTTGCACGCAGGCACCATTGTGGACCGACACGTTGCATTATGGGTAGTGACAACACACTGAATACAACTTGATTGCCAATGAGGGAATCCTTCCTGTTGTAAGCATAAAGGCGCAATCTCACCTAGACCTTTGGGCCAATGTGGACGAATGGATTTGCAAACATCAGTGTCTGCTGGTCTCCGTTAGCCTCCGCTGGTCTACGCTGATCAACGTCGACCACGTCCAAAAATTTTCAACATATTTAAAATTTCTCGCCGTTTTCCGATGTACCTATGTTCCTCTCAACTACCACTAATATGTAAATGTAACTGATAACCAATTGTAAATTTGGCTTATATCAGGGGCATTCTGGTATGGGCAGACAGATAAACGTGGCTCTCATTGGCTAAAGTTGTGTATGGTGCTCACTCTTAACCGGATTATTATTATTATTTTTGTAGCTGGTTTGCTCGTTAATTCAGGTGGAATAGAGCAGAGTGCTAACGAGTCAAATCCATACTTTGCTGGCTTTTGCCCTCTAATCCACGATGGAGACAGAGAGAAACTGAATAACTTCCATCTCGTGTGTGTGCTTTGGCACGTTATGATGAACATACGTCCCCGCTGAGAAGCTCACACCAGCTGTTCATCTTTTTTTGGTGAAGGAGCTGCACAAACAGAGACTCACAGATTGGGCATGCGAAATCATTCCGAACACTCTGGCACACGAGCAACACAACAAGATAACTTTTTAAAGACGCAGCTACCGGTACAATTTTCTGCTACTCGGACATTCGAAAAAGTGCATGAGGCTGGAGGGATGAGGATTCAGAGTTTAAAAAATGTATCTCCTCCTGCAGCCAGAGAGAAAATCTTTCAGGTCAGCTTCATCTTCTGACTAAGGGCCAACGCATAAAATAAAGATTTGAAAGCCAGACAGGGCATGATTTTTAACTTTGGGATTTTTTTTTTTTTTTTTGCAGGTGTCAAAGTGTAGAAAAGATTCCATAGCGATGAAAAGCTACTTCTTCTAACTGCCAATAAACAGTTTTCTACATTCTGTATTCAACTTCACTGAGTTCTTTGTTGTGAAGAAACCTGTAGAAGTCCAGGTCATAGACTGCACCGATGGGTAGAAAAACACAGTGAATATATATACCGTATATACTGTATCTCCAAGTTGGCCCGTACTTATAAAACGTAGGCCGTCCAACAACTTCAACACAAATTTTAACAACTTTTATTGCAAAGCTCAGTGTAACTTATCCTCACGACATGCACCAAGCATGTTTGGAGTTGGGCTGTGGGTGCGTGCTGGGACACTGTCACAGCAATCCGGCATGTATGTGTCATGAAACACACAGGACAGGTGGGCAGAATACATTATCATACTGTAATTTGAGAAAAGTTTGCTTGTTCCCCTACTCCTGTAAGGACCTTTGGTAGATTCCCACCAAACTTGGTATGTGGATGAAGGGCGACCCAAGAATGATCCTTTTTACACGCTTGTTTTGGCAGTGGTTGGGGTAATTGGGACCGCATCCTTATTGATGCGAAACTTACTTATACTTATTACTTAGTAATACAAATAATAGTAATGATAAATGAGTATTTTCATCCATCAATACAGAATTGAACTGAAACCCAACTCCATTTTTAGGATGGCCACATTTTTGGAAGTCATAATTTTTCTGTTGGTAGATTCTCTTAAAGTTTGATAGAAATCAAGAGAGCAATTATTTTTATAATGTTAAAAATGGTTTTCCTTCCAAATAATTCTATCCTGTGAAAATTGGAACAAAATTCTTTCAAAAAACACAAATGGAGTTGGGCCCTTATTGAATTCACCATTTCAATTACATTGGGCATTTCCTCCATAGGAATGAATGAATTTCACACTACTATATTATAACTTGCACATTCTTCAAGTCCCCACAGCTTCTAGGAATGGGAATTGAAAAGGTTTTATCGATGCCATTATCGATTCTGCTTATCGGCCCGGTTCTTTATCGACTCCCTTATCGATTCCTGATCAGTTACTGGTGTGAAAAAAATTTGGGCCTACACAGGTTTTCAACGTCAATGCAGCCATTTCTCATGATGAAACGTCTGTTTTTACAATGCAGAAGTGTAAGAATAACATGCCGGCAATGGTATGAGGAATTGATAATGTCTAAGCCATACAATTCCGATGGGTTGAAAAATTTCGAACCAGGTCCCAACCAGAACCGGTTCTCCATTCCCATCCCTATTCTTGATGACATTTTACAAACAAAAGGCACAATTGGAAAATTAAACATTATTAACCATTGTTACTTCTGCCAAGTGAAATTGGAGGGCAGCCGGTATTGTGACCCCCCCATATCTGTGTGATGTCATAAGGCAGCAATGTTAAAGAAAGAGATTAAAAGAAAACAGGAGGTAGCTCAGTGGATAAGGAGCTGACCTGCAAATATGTAGACTTGGGTTTGAAACCTGCTCATCCTACCTGTCTGGGTCCTTGGATAAGACAATCTGCATCGTCTCAGTCCACCCAACTGTAAAAATGGGTACCGGCCTTAGCTGGGGAAGTAAATGTAAGGCATCATTGTGAAGTGGGTTGAGCATCTGCTGTAGTTGCTAACCACCCAACGGGTAAAAACAGTATATCCAGCAGCACTCCTGTTTGTGTTGCAGGTCAGACTGCTCAGCCATGCTTCATATTTTCTGTAGCAGCGACGTCCGTGGCTCCCAAGGACAAATCCTCCTGTGTTACAAAAGCTCAAACATTAATACACTCACAGCGTGATATACTGACCTCGGAGTTGGAGGAAAAGCTCTGTCACAGATCCTCAGGACATTTCTGAGCTGCTGGTTTGACCCCGTCCTGATCAGTCAGAAGGCAGGTGTAGCCGTTTATCCTTGATTCAACACGGAGCCGCCGCAGATCTGCTTTATCTGAGATGGATGTATGTCTACAGCATGCTTTTATTAATGGAATAAGCATTTTTGTCCTGTGAGGCTTCCCAGCCTTTTCACACTTGGTGGTTGCAGAGCCGGATCACGGTGCTCCTAGTAAGGTCAGCGCTGCAGAAAAAGACTTGATTTTCTGAGCAAATAGAAATTCCAACCATCATTTTACAGTGATAAAACTTGTTCATATGCGTGTTACTGCTTTTTAAATATTTACTGCCACAGACATGCGTGTGCACAGCTTTGGGGTGGGTGGAGCCTGAGTTTGACCAATCACCATGTGCAAAAATGTAATTCTATCTACTGATTGAATGACCTACAAGTCAATTCAAGTCTGGCAGCATCTGCTGGTGCCATGCATCGCTGCATCAACCACACCACAGGACCGCCTCAGATCCTGGATGGCAACCACCCAGGCAGACAACCGGTCTGTCCCCACCTTTTGAAAGGAGCCATCTATCTGCCGCAGCCAGGTGAAGCGTTGGCATCTGCTTGGCCTTCTCCAGCCGCTGGGGTCTTCAACACTGAGGCATGGACAAAGAAACACACCACATGGCCAAAATGTTGTCACCAACGTTCCCTCACCATGCAAGTGATGCTCCTCATCTGAGTCTCCCAAAGTAACCGCTTGTTTGACACAAAGTCATTCCATCGGTACCCAGGTATCCTCTGAAGAGACCAGGTACCAAAGACCTCCAAGTCTCACAGCCATACAGCAAGACAGGAAGCACCAAAGACTTGGGCCTTTGTTCTCCTGTAAAGATGTCGGCATCGCCAAACACCTCTGTCCAGGGACCTCATGACTTCATGAGCTCTTCCCAGGCTTCTCTTGACCTCAAAGGCAGAGGAGCCAGAGACATCAATGTCACTGCTGAGATAAGTGAATGTCTCTACAAGTTCAACACTTTCTGATGGCCGAGTCCAGGAAGTTATTGAAAGCCTGGATCTTAGTCTTGATCCAGGACAATAACAACCTCAGACCGTCAGATTCCTGCCTTCCATCTAGCTACACATATGTATTTGTTATTAGCTTTTGACTCATGATTGATAACTAACAAAACAAAAACCTTATCAATGTCCAAATGTGGACCTACCTGTATGTTGGGTGCTCTAGTGGCTTACGGCCCATAATGGACCCATAATGGAAATCTCTCTCATGATTCACTGGGAAAAATTCAGCATGAATTTCAAAAATGAGTTGTTTTTAATCAGATTGGCTGATTGGCTGAAAGCATCAAGCATGTTGCATTAAAAACAAGCAACATAAATACTAGTAGACGTACAGACCCTACACCGGCTCGCCTTGAACATTTCAAAGCAGTTGGTGAGGTACTGAGACCCCGTTAGGACAGCACGTTATGTTTTCATTTTGATACGGATTCCGGAATAATGTTCCGAAATACGAGTGCTGCAAAGGTTTTGAAACATTCCAGAACAGTCCATTCTTTAATTCTGGTTTTACTTTCCCGTTCTGTTGTATATTTTCTCTCGTATTTGCCCAAATAGTGGGCGCTAACAAGTTAGGCTGGCAACCGCGGGTGGCGCGCACCGGCAAGCACACAACGTGCCCAGTGTACTGCAGGTGGCAGACAAACTACATGCAAGTTCAACCACAGCTCTTCCTAATTTTCCATAATCCATCCAGCATCCACTAACCATTCAGCAGGTGGCACACATGTCTATTGGATATTACATAAGCAAAATAAAGCTGGTTTTTGGATTGATCTGGTGCACCAAAATTAACACCATCTCATCGCTTCATCCTCTTTATGCGCTCTTTTAATGTGTTGAGTTACAAGATGATAGCATTTATTATATTTGAGTTATTGCTTACACTAATTGGCTTAACCCACCCACCCACAATCCTTACCCTGTTAGCACCGTGGGGGGGAAACAACACAAAATGTGTTTGCTTTAATTAATATCGCGCCAAATAAATAAACAGGGAGTACAACATGTTCACACGTGTACATTTACACGCTCAAATAAGCCGCATACTGATCTCTCCTGTTTCCGGGATGTGTTAAATATATTTTCCCTGCTGTTTTGTTGTACTTTATTAAACCAGTGTAACAATCGGATTCGGAGCTGGAGAGCACAGATTACAGCATTACTGTTCAAAAACATTCACTCAATTTCCATTAAAGAACATCCTGCGGCATTAATAGATGCAATTCCTCGATTATATCAAAGCAATTACTTGAACACAGCGGGAGTTTTATTTTTTATTTTTTTAAATAGTCATTTTGCATCCATGTGAGTGTGAGATGCTGCAGGGCAGCTGGCAGAAATACACTGCAAATGTTAAAACTAAACAATAATGACAGTGTGAGACAATATGTGGGATTAGACGTGTTAAAAACAAAGACAATAAAAAGTGGGGAAAGATGCAAAGCTTTGGTGGCTTACTCGTCTCTGAGCTCATACAAGCCCCACCCTTACAACAAAGACGTTTATCCAAGTTTACTCACAGTATACCTGTTTTAAAGTAAAAATAAGCAAGTATACCTTCAGTTTACTTATGTACTTATCAGATATATACTTAACAGATTATACTTAAACTGTACTTAGTTTATACTGACAAATATACAAAAAAATCTAAGTATACTTGGCGTATACAAAAAAAGTCTATTTGGTGAATACTGACAAGTATACAAAAAAACCTAAGTATACTTGGCGTATACTGACATATATACAGAAAAATCTAAGTATACTTGGCGTATACTGCCAAATACACAAAAAAGTCTCAGCATATTTGGCGTATACTGACAAGTATACAGAAAAAGTCTATTTGGTGAATACTGACAAGTATACAAAAAAATCTAAGTATACTTGGCGTATACTGACATATATACAGAAAAATCTAAGTATACTTGGCGTATACTGCCAAGTATACAAAAAAAGTCTATTTGGTAAATACTGACAAATATACAGAAAAATCTAAGTATACTTGGCGTATACTACCAAATACACAAAAAAGTCTCAGCATATTTGGCGTATACTGACAAGTATACAGAAAAGTCTATTTGGTGAATAATGACACGTATAGTGGAAAGCCTACGTATACTTGGGTGATACTGACAGTATACAGGAAAGTTTTATACTTGGGTAAACTGACAATTACAACTTCAGGTAACACATAAATCACTAGCTGCAAAGCTGGACTTCGCAGTCTAGGGTATAGGGTTTAGGGAAATTGGCTTTTAACCAGAGGATCCTTGGTTCAAGTCCCCATCTGATTGGAAAATCACTGAAGTCCCTTGGGTAAGTGTACTTTCATAAACTAAAAAGCGGGCTACAGATATATAATTACTACAGTATGCTTGTACTGTAAAATAAAAACATTTGTGTACTCAAACTTTACTACTCCTAAACTTAAAGTGTACTTACAAGCATACTTCTATAAACTAAGAGTGGGCAAATTTAGTACCGAGAAGTACCGGTATATAGTACACTGAAAGTATACTTAGGAAGTATACTTGAAGTTTACTTCATAAAATAAACTTTATATATCTTTTTTTTGGTTAGTTTTTTTTATAAGGCATCCTCGGGTGTTTGTAAATGAAGCAAGTCACTCCCCGTAGACCCCCATGTTAAAACCCCCAGCTTTAGAGCAGAAACAAACATGTTTACAGCCTGGTCCAAAAACCGGTTTTGGTCCCTTTAGTGAGCTTCCCCGTTCATGACAATTGTAGGAGAGGGGGTGAATTTTTTATATAACTCATCAGTTTAAGCTATTTTAAGCCATAAAGTTATGATTAATTAGGGGCGTGGTCACTTTGAGTGACAGCTAGTGTGTGCTGGCGAGCCGTGTCCAGGGGCCCAAGCTAGCGCAGGCCACTAGCTGCTGTGGACTGTCCTTTCCGAGCATTTTATCACAAATATCTGAGATAATACGGCTCGCTGTGAGGTTAATTGTGCTAACGCACCATCTAAGAAGTCTGTGCTCCAGTATTTCCGTTGAGTGAAATTTTAGTATTATTTAATTTGTATGTTAGCACCGTTAGCAGGTATCGGTAGCTTGGCGACATTAAGTCCACTGATGGTGCAACTGTTACTGAGGCAATATGCCAGACATACTTTGTTATAGCCATCCCAAGCCGCCCCCGATGAAAACTACCACTCAGTCCACAAAAATATGTGTTAAACAAACACCCAAACCAAAGTTAGCCCGTTAGCCTTACCTTGTTTGGGAATTCCGAGATAGGAGGCGTGTTCGGGCTTCATTCGTCCTATCCAGTTCACACCAGTCTTGCACACTGCTCCGCCTCTTTACCCATTTATGGGTTGGCTGGGAGTTAGGCGGAGTTAAGCACTGCCAAGATGGCGACATCAGACAACCTATGAGTGACATCACAGAGGATTTGTCCACTATATATATATATATATATATATATATACGGTCGTTG
>OMMV01052718.1:11084-21305 GCA_900302635.1 Chatrabus melanurus | reverse complement strand
ACTCTTAATGATCTAAATTGTTCTCTGGCTGTGACTGGAGAAACTGGGAATAGTGTGAATTTTGTATTTTACACCAACAGTTGCACAACATCATGATGGAGTGGCAGAGAGAATAATATTCTTCAAAAGAAGACTGGAAAGTTCAGCTGCAGTTTGCCAGAAGGCACATGGGAGACTCGAGCATCGATTTGATCCATTTCCTTCTATGGAAGTCCTTCTCTGCTCCACTCCACTCACTGTGATGCTGCGACTGGCGATGCAACAGACAAAAGCTGCACTATTCCCAATTTCTCCAATCACAGCCAGAGAAGAATGTAACTCCTTCAGAGTTGTTATGAATGTCTTGTTGGCTTCCCTCACTAGTCTCCTTCTTGCAGTTTTTTAACCTTATATTTGCCAATGGAAAAAAGGTATTTTAATTGTTCTGTAAGACAAGTGCCCTGGTTTCTACTTTATTTTCTTATATTTGTTCAACCCATTTACCAAAGAGCACAGTCTTTTTTGTAACCTTTTTGCAACTTTTTTTGGCACCTGATTAGTTTCAACAAGCTCTCCTTTTGTGATTTTTTTTTTTTTTGAATATTTTTATTAATTGGGTCTTTGGTCTATAAATTGCCATGAAAAACTGAGAAAATGTCCTCAAGTTTTTCATGGCCAACATGGCATCTTCCAGACAAAGTCTCAAATTCAAATCTCATACACAACGATACGATGACGCTGTAAAAAAGAAGGAAAAAAAAGTCCTCACATTTGAGAAAGTGGAACAAGTGGACACATTGTTTTTGATGCTAACTGACTGATCAACTCATCGACCAACTGTTTCAAATCTGGAAAACGTCGATTACAGCATCGTCATTGGCTGCACGTGTGTGTGTGCTCTGTAGGAAGAACGAATCAGAGTAAAGGTCTTCGCAGGTTCACAAGGTTTGGATCCAAGCCATAATGGACAAGTGAAAGACTGTTCAAACCAGCTGTGTATAAATAAACTAGATCTGCTAATCAGTCTGAAATGGCCTTAGGATAATTGGACCAGACATAAATTGCAATGACTCCATGATGTGTCATGATGTGCCACTTATTAATGAGCAATAGGTATTAAAGAGAACAGCAGGGAGTTCTTCTGCTCTCTGCGAAGCTGCCTAACTGACGCAGCTCATCCAAATGCTCGACTTGTAGACCGCCTCTCCTCTTCTCCTAGTTTCTTTTCCACAAACAACACTTTGATTTTTCTGCACTGTATTTCTTCCTCTCCTGTGCCACAAAAAGGACAAATCCTTTGATGCAGCTACACATATACACAGATCTGAGACCTCAGGAACGTGAACAAGATCTGAACTAGTCCCAAGTAGACTCCTGATATTTGGACCCAATCTGGCTCATGTCTCAGATTGGGTCTCAGGTCATCTGAACTGAAGGGATCATTGAGGACCTCAAACGGGTCGTGCGCGACTGATCATCCATGAAAATCTGGTGAGATTTAACTTTCTCCCCAGTTCTAGGAGAAGACCCACAAGTGTGAAACACCAGTTGTGTTTGTGTTGAAGAGTGTTGGTGCGATGCAAAGCTTATTCTTGTCAAATCATGACGCCAGATCCTTCTGCGTGTTGGGAAGGATGTCTGAGGTTATAGTTGGGCAAAGAGAGGTGGAACGCTGTGGTCTGACCTGCACTTTATGCCTATTTTGTTCTGGCAGGTGTGGTATTGTTCGGATGGGTTTGTTTCTGAACGTGCACTATAAGGATTGTAAAAATGTGAAAGAACGTGTCTTCTTCTTCTGTTTTGCTTTTTCGTCTGAGGACATTGCGCGGTTCACCACCACCTGCCAAGTATGTCTGGGGGTTTTTTTGCCAACACATCATGATTATTTAGTTGATAGCTATAGCTGCTACCATCACTGTTCTTAACCACCACCTTTATTTGGGTGTTATCAACCAGTTTTACTCATGTCAACTTCTGTCCACCTCTTGGTTTTGGTGTATATTTCCTTGATTCCCTTAATGCTGCCTTTGCTGGTGTTTCCTTAGGCAACCTTCTGTGATGTTCATACCATTGAAATCATCTCTTTGTTATGGTCTTACTCTAAGCGACATGTCTACACACAAAGAATGGCATCGCCAGTGGTAATGGGAAAGGTCATTTTGGTGCAGTGAAGGGGAATACGCCATATTAATCCTTTATCTCCCAGTGAAAATGTAGTTTGCAATGTCTCTTCCTCCCAGGTCCTCTTTACTTGCCTCTGTAACAATGCTAACACTCGACTCCCTAGCAGCGCTCGGTACAAGTAAATGGGACTTGGATATCGGCATCAATGTAACTGTGATGGTTGTGGAGAAAAACCTGTTTTTTCCCCGTGGTCTCCAAGGGGAGGGGATGCCCGGTTCTCCCCCATCAATCACCCTTCCCAGACACATATGTAAACAATCTGTGGTCCACCTCCCGACCCCAGGGAAGGGTAGAGTTTCAATCACCGTTATCGGTAAAAGCAATTAAGAGCTGGGATAAACGGAGCCGAGCCAAACGTGCAGACTAAGTAGGATCTGGTAGCAAGAGGCTGCGTTCAATAAGGAATGGCACCGTGGTGCAAGTAAAGATGACTTGGGAGGAAAGTGATTAAGTTGTGTTGCATTTTGCATTTAAATTGAGTTCATATACAGTAAATGAAGCATTGTGATGACTTCAGTGTCATAACATAATAGACAGAGATACGTCAACAAAAGTATTTCTCGTTTTGCAATAGCAATACTACAACTAGCTACAGATAGACAGAGAGATCTATTGTCAGGACTAATGTCAGGAATGAAGATTTCACATGGTAGCACCAGTGAAGACTACCTGTGCCAGGGTCATTCTCATGGCACTGACGGGCGATGGTTCAATGTCCACCAACTGCTGCACCGAGCTCAGAGTCTGGCACACACACACACACACACACACACACACACAAGAAGGCACCAGGGCACCAAAACACACAAGAGCAGCAGTGCAAGAACACACACAGTACAAGGAGGGTTAAGGGAAAGCAGACGAGGGAAAAGTATTAGCAAAGGGTGAAAAGGTCAGGAAGAAACAGGGAAAGAACAATACATCATTGCATAGAGAAATGTTACAACAGAAATTTATGTTAAGAAAGAAGCAAAGAAAGAAAGAAAATCAAGGCCAAACATAGGAAACCAGAAACAGGCAGTGTGCTGTACTTGTATAAAGAGGAAAAGGAGACGTTTCATATTCCAGCAGTGCTTAACAATAGACCCTATCGCAAATAGGCAAAATTGACCCACAATGCATTGCTTCATCAACTTCCATGAGATTTCAGCCGATAGAAGCACTTCCGGTAGCTGCATCTGCAGTGTGGATTTTGTATTGCAGCGCCGAGAAAATGGGTTATATTTCTACGTGTGTTACGAGCGCGGTGGTTGTTTTCACGTGCGCTATCGCCACATTCTTTCAGATGATTGCGAAAATTCCAGAAAAATGACGGTGCCACAACTGAAAAAAAAATTCTCGCAGAAAGGGGTGTTGCTCCGTGTCGTGGAAAACGACGCTGGGAGTTTGTGAGTCTCGCCGAGAAAGCCGCCCAAGTTGATCCCATTTTGGAAAAGTGACCACGAATAGGCAGAGAAAAAAAAAGACGGCGGTGTCGAAAGCGGACGGCTGTTTTCACAATCTCAACGGAAGAGATGTGGCGTGGGCACGGGATCTGAAACGGTTAGCACCCGCCCGTGTTTGCTTACCTGCTCATTGACTATGGTTGGACAAACGAAAGATTCAAGAAACACAAATCTGATGATGGCTACCGTGTGTTGAACGTCGCGTTGAGCTTGTGGAACTTGGAAATGTCGAAGGGGACAGTGAGACCGTTTGCATACGAAGCCGTGCGAAGGCCGAGAAGCGGCAGGCAGCAGCACGATATTCTACGTGGTTGCTGTGTTCCGCCACAGGAGATGCGGTTGTGTTGCGGGGTATGTATTTATTGTAT
This sequence comes from Chatrabus melanurus, assembly GCA_900302635.1. NCBI lineage: Eukaryota > Metazoa > Chordata > Actinopteri > Batrachoidiformes > Batrachoididae > Chatrabus > Chatrabus melanurus. The sequence continues at coordinate 17,329 of OMMV01052718.1, read as the reverse complement.
TTAATTTAGTTTGTCCTTGTCCTATCTGGTTTAGATGTAGCTGATGTATTTTTTGGGGGGTTACAAAGGAGGCAGATGCGGAAGTACGGACGTCTGCAAATCTCGGCAAAAAAAAAAAGAAGGCAAAAACAGTAGTGCGCCCCCTACGGTGGCTCAGAAATAACTACATGCGATAGGGTCTATTCCCCACAGGGTTGTGAGACATCGTGATTCTCACTGTGGAGCTGTGATCACAGACCCTACTATTTTAAATATTTCTATTTATTTAACAATCACCTGATTTGAAGAGTTGTAGTCTAAGTTGTGTAAATGATAAAAAAAAGCAGTACTGCAAAGTGAGTCTCGCAGTGGACATGCAAAATTTGGTGTTTAAGATTCGAACACAGAGCAGAATCGTGCTTCTAGCGTGCCGTCAACACAGGCAGCTTAACTGGACAACTCCATCCTGAATTCTCATCGTTTAAAAAAAAAAAAAAATGTTAAAAGGCAGGAAATGTGATATCAAATATCTCTCGAGAGAATAACAATAATCAGAACATTGGCTTTCTTATGTCTAGTTTGGCAAGCCTCACAGCCCCAGAAATATTAATGGAATCTTCTGAACGTGTGGGAATAAAAAGTATGTGAATGCTGTTTCGGTGGTTAAGATGATAATTTAGTCACAGGCACGAAACACAAAAACGTAGGGGACAGAAAATGTAAGGGGAGGAAGAAGTCCCCACATGGGAGCCACAACAAGCTGATATGTGTCCCACACAGGCTTGTTTGACACAGCAACACACGAAGCACAATATGTGTAAATATATTCTGGTGTGTGCAGCTATTTTAGTCTCACCGTGTCAAATTCGCTGGGCTGGAACTGGAAGTCCTGTGCTTTATGAAACACTGGGTTCTCCTGCATGAACAGCTGCTGGTTGAACTCCTGTATTATCTGAGAGACAGACAGAAAAGACAATTAAGTTAATATGCATGAGGTTTTTGGGGGTTTTTTTCCTGTGAAAACTTGTCATTTTTGGCATCCATTATCACTGCTCTGAATTGAAGCTGACTATTTGCTCAAGAGAACAATACAGCTGTCTTTCAAGCAGGTGACTGTTTCCTACCCAAAAGATGCACAAATCATTTGCAGATTATTTATTGTGAAGTATTGAAAGCAGCTGCAGGAACATTTCAAAAACTTCCACTACTCAAATCCGCACACTTACCGTAACCGTGTAAAACAAATGAGGCGTGTGGCCACCGCTGTTCAGTTCAAAGAAGCATCTTCAAATTACTGTGTTTGTTTTCTTGGACCAAAAGTCCAAAATGACAAAACTATCACATAAATATTCTGCTAAGCACAAAAACGACCGCGCGCCGTACATCAAAGGCATGCCGACACTTTCGCTGCACGTAACAAACGTTGCTCACTGCAGAAGACATTCAACATAAAATAATTAAATGGCGTCAATTCTACTAACGTTCCTGTGTGTAGACAAATAGTATGGGCGCTACAGACATAAATAGAGCTACAGACGTACTTCAAACATTATGCTATGTTTCATGTTGGTGCATTTTAAGTGCAGATGCTGCTTTTTAAGACGAGCATTAGTATTAGCATGAGTCACATCCGTGAAGCCAGTTAACATCTGAAAGATCATGGTCTTATATACATGTTTAGAACAAAAAGTTATATTTATGTTTTGTTTTTGTTTTTTAACTAAACAACAACAAAAAAAACCACTGTGGAGTCAACAAATTTTCTTTTCTTTTTTTTTTTTTTTTTTAAATACACACAGCATTTCTATTTTTCACTGCCCCGCTTCTAATTTTGCAGATTCTCCAACAGAATACTGTTGTTTTATGTATGGCATAAAACACTGGTTCATTCATTCCTACAGTATCACAAAGATTCTTGCATTGAAATATTTTATCACATAAATGACTTGCACCTTTTTACAATCTATCTAATGAATTATTTATACAATTCAAAGCACAAAAAAACGTCAAAGAAAATCTACAAAATAAGTCATAAATATATCATTCTGGCCAAATAAATGTCTTTAATATTTATATGAACACACCCATTTCATGCTTCCATCGAATACTCTATTTAACGAATGATTTATACAATTCAAAGCAGAAAAAACAGTCACCAAAGAAAATCTACAAAATATGTCATAAATATATATCCCCATTATAGCCCGAAGAATTGGCTATGCTAGTACTGTACTGACTAGTTCAAGAAATATTCATGAAATACAATGATTTCCAACAGAGAAGAAGCCCACTGACCATGACAGTTTCATTCATAAATGACTCTGCTAAAAGCGCAATCTCACCGAGAGGTTTGGGCCAACGTAGACGAACGTATTTGCAAACGTCGGTGTCCGCTGGCCTCTGCCAATGAACGTCGACCGCGTCCAAAAATTTTCAACATGTTTAAAATTTCTCGGTATTTGCGACGTACCTCTGGCTACGTTGGAGACGTTACAGAAAGTTAATCTCCGCTACGACCAAATTCCCTACGCTAGCCTGTTACTGGTGTGATCGCCTATGCTGGCTAACGTTTGGGTGTTGCTTCGCCCTCCCTGCCTGCTCAGAATCACTGGACAGTGGTGTGCCGACCCCCTCTCCTGCACGTTGCCACGTTGGCAAAAGTCCCGCTTGTCCTAATGGCGCGTTGGCTAACGCCCGCCTCCGCTAGCACCACGTTCTGGAACGCCGAGCTGCATTTGAGGTTTGCTACCAAACTCCGGTAACATGATTTTTGCTGACGTTTGGCCAATTTTCTCGACTTTGCCCTGCATTCACCAAACGCTGGGGTAAACGTTGTAGTGAGATTGCAGCTTAAGGAGTTTATGTTTTTGATGCAGTTTGTCTCTCTTTTAGTTAACTAGTTAGTCAGCAGGATATCTCAAAAGTACACGAGCTCAATGAAATTTGGTGGGTAGATAGGTTTTGGGTCAAACAAGAGCTGATTAAATTTTGGTGCAGATCCGGATTAAGAGGAAGATCCTGCCTTTGATCTTGACTCATTTGTTGAAAATAAAAATGTCAAGAATTCCCATCACTTTGTTTCAATGGGCAGTAACAGAAAATCAGTAAGATCTTTGACATGTCCTAGATGACTGATGGATGCAGAACAGGTAAACGGCGTGCAATAAATGATAACCAATGCAATATCTGTTTTGAATTAAACCCTGATGCTGCAAGCAGCAACTCACAAACAGACCACAGTCGGCCTACGAGACTCACCCTGGTGGATTTGTCCAGCAGGAACTGGAAGGTGTTGTGTGTGGCCTGGGAGGCTTCCAACTCGGTACGACAGAGTGCCACCAGGTAATCTTTCACATGTTCAAAGATCCTCCCGTCCAAGGCCTGGAAGACAGACAGAGTGTGACAGGGACTCTGTGGGCAGAGCGTTCTGGTAAAGAATGGATTCATTCATTTTCTTTTCATTGTACTTAATTGTCCAGGGCAGTGTAAAAAAAAAGCATTTAACAGGGGATGCCAAAGAAAGACACAAAGAAGTGAGAGAATCATTAAGGCTTGATGGCCACTGGATTTTATCAGTCTCACCCATTCTTCTGCACTTAACTGGTTTACTTATCAAACTGCCAACAACGATTTTATTTCGGCTGTTGACCGGAGAGGACCAGATTTATTTGAACACGTTTGATCCTGAACACTTCACTTTCAGGCATGTGTAGGTAATACAGTCCCATTGATTTTTCCAGTTTAAATTTGTGTAGGCACGACCTAAACATGAAACGCCAGCAGAAGAATGACTTCTCCACAGGTCATACATGTTTATGACAGTTTTTCAAGTTTTCTATTAAGGTGGCCTTGCCCGAAGAGACACAAGCGACTCAAGCAACATATTTTACAATCTTCCAAGAAGACACATGAAAACAATAAAAAAGTGTGTTCGAAGAATTTTAGATTTTTAAAATGATCATTAATCTTACTTTAGTCCATTACACTGTATATGAGAGTGCTTTCTTTGAAACTGCATTTTAAACACTTGACTGGAGTTTATTGATTTTTTGCAAATGTGTACAACAGACTTATTGAACAGATGTATTAAAAGTATCAGACTCATTGGACTAATCAATATCAGATATATGAAACCCTATAAGGAATTCTCATCCTCACAGTATTACACAGGTTAGATATGTTACAGATGCCTTTGGGTCAGAACATGATAAAAAAATAATTTGGTTTCCTGAGGCTACACTCTGACGTGCAAACACATTTTTGCTTTACTTTTTATCAAACATGCATTACAGCAGGATGTGGTTCCTGATCCACAACACAGAGGAAGCTGAACGAGTAAACAATAAATGATCATTTGATTTCTGCAAAATAATTAAAAGCAGTAGAAATAGATATTAAAATGGCAACATTAGGGCACGATAATATCTGATGCAAAAAAATTCAAGATATAATCTAAAGTAATCATCTCAGAATATAATCCTAGGCCCTTTTTGCCACAAGACAATGCTGGTATTGCTGCACAACAACCTTTGTAACTCACTTGTCTGCTAGAGAGGAACTACTGAGGTACGTATTTTAGTTTAGTCAAAATGGGCAAAATGCCAGAAAAAAATTTGGGGGGGAGAAAAAAAAACTGGTTTAATGAGTCCTCTCAGTAGCCTTTGACCATCATGACGCAATGATGTCATATTTTATATTTATGTGAGAAATAGCCTTGTCAGAGATGTATTTTTAGTACACGCTAAGTATATTAATTGATTATTTTTAGACTAACTGACCATACAATGCTTTGGGATTGGAACATTGCTTTGAGAGTAAATAAACACAACAACATGAGATAATAATGACACCATGATATCACGAATTACTTCACAGTAGGTAATAATAGGGATTTACACTGTGATGTTGAAAAACAGAAAAATACCGTTAAAACATGACATCACACAATCCAGGCTCAGAGTTGTACCCAAATTTTCAAACTTGGGGGGCTTGAGTTCATAAAGTATTACGGTTTGAACATGTAATGAACATGTAATCGTATCAGACTGCTCCTATATGCCAGGTTATGATTAGCTTTTTCACTTTTGGGGGATTTTCAGTTGCTGATGAAAAGTCACGTTCATCAGAATGAGCAAAATCCCCATCAGCCAGATTCAGTCTCTGAACCCTCGCTTCTTTTCATGCCCTGAAAGACATGGAAAAATCTCCTGATACAGTGAAAGATCTTATATATTATACACACACATATATATATATATATATATATATATATATACACAACATTACGTCATGACACCACTATCTGATGTCATAATAAAGACAGCACAGCAAAGACGTAAATGATGAACACGTGTGGACTGTATTTCTTAGCTCAAATGTTATTTTCGACATCAGTGACATAACATGATGTTATAACGGGACAAACTCAAAGAGGATCCATGAGGACTTATGGTATGTTATTGATTATGGTTCAAAGATTGCATCAAGCAATTTTCAGCTTTTTATTAATTTTTTTTCCAAACTTGGAAAAAAAAGGAAAGACCCAATATTAGCATACTATTTGCTTTAAGTTAAGTCAAACATGTCTGTCGGAATCATAGACAAGCCGAGGGTACTTTTGTTGCTCATTGGTCTGATTTTTTTTCCCCCTCTAAGAAAAAAATCCTGATGGTCAGTCTGAATACATGACCCTGGAATGGAAGAAGAGGAGAACAACCAACCAGAAGTTAATCCAAGCACTCCACCCAGATGGGTGATTTGAGCAGTATTTCAGGCTGTGTTGGGAACAACTGCACCAAAATGATATTTAACACTTCAAAAGCATTACACACTGCATGTTGAACACGCTGAATTAAATGAAAGAGATGCACGTTCTATGGCTGAAATAACATACAATCCATGTCTTATGTTGAATCCAGCCTGCAAATGCCTGAAGGCAGGGTCGAAAGGCTTAACTCGCCGTTTGACACATGCACCGACACATTTCATCACTGGTACAGCACAACAGCCAAAATAATAATAATAATAAAAAAAGACGAGTGGAAATGCAGTACAGGTTATGTCGCTTACAAGAGACAGCACTGGTGCATTTTGACAGGCATTTAAATGAAATGCACAATCCAAATAAACAGCCTTTTTTATTAAGGAGCCAGAGTAGTTCTGCCAAAACGCCAGACAGGGAGGAAGCGAGAACATTTTGAAATGATATGAAAGGCATTAGCTGGAGGAGAGCATAAAAGAGCAGAGGAGGGGGGGGGGGAAAAAAA
>OMMV01052698.1:3509-15780 GCA_900302635.1 Chatrabus melanurus | reverse complement strand
AATGTATTGTAGACCAGTGGTTCTCAACCTTTTTTGCTCCGCGACCCAAATTTACACATGCCAGTTCAGTCGTGACTCGACTTTGACCTTTTGTCTGTTCTTGCTATGATTGTTCCTTGTATTGCGCCATGAGCCATCAATGTGGCTATTATATTCTACTGTTTTTTAGCCTTAAGCCGAGCTCAATCAGATACCACATCACCTTCCATTGGATGTGTAATGAGCTAATTTAGCGTAATGAGCCACATTTAGAATGCCAAATCCATATTTCAAGTTATTTTGGTGAGAGTAACTTAAAAGTAATGCAATAGTAGTGTAATGCCTTACATTTCAAATACAGTAATATTGTAATGTAACTAATTACTTTGAAATGACAGTAACAAGTAATAAGTAATGCATTACAGTTTTGAAGTAACTTGCCCAACACTGACCAATAGTAACTGAAGCATTCATGCATAACTCACACTTATAATCCAGAAAAGGACGGCTGCACGCACAGAGAAAGCATGATGCTATTTGGCCCAAAAGCTCATAGGGTGGGGAAATCTTGTATATGATGATGCATATAAATTTTGGAATAAATCAGACAGAGGTTGTTCAAAAATGATATGGTGTAGGGAGTCCACAGTACTTCAAGTAGAACTGCAAAGATTAATTGATTAATCAATTAATCAATTATTAATTAGTTATTAATCAATTATTAAATTAATTAACCACTATTTTGGTAATCAATTAATCATTTTGAGTATTTTTTCAAAATGTTCAAATTCTCTGATTTCAGCTTCTTAAATGTGAATATTTTATGGTTTCTTTACTCCTCTCTGACAGTAAACCGAATATTTTTGGGTTGTGAACAAAACACGACATTTGAGGACGTCATCTTGGGCTTTAAGAAACCCTGATCAATATTTTTCACTATTTTCTGACATTTTCTGGCCCAAACAGCTAACGCATTAATCCAGAAATGAATCAACAGCTTAATTGATAATAAAAATAATTGCTGGTTGCAGCCCTATGAAATATGTGATGATTTTATTTTCTGTCTTTTTGTGTCTCTGGAAGAAGTAAAGATGTGTGCAAGATTTTCTTCCATATTTTTTTTTCCCATGAACGTCTTTTTAAGTTTTGGCATTTTATATCCTTCATATGTTGGGATTTTTTTCAAAATTTGTAAAATAAATACTATTTGTGACAAAATATTTGAATGCAAGTTTGAAAACTATTGGTAGAATAATCAATTGACCGATAAAAAAATGAATTGATTAATCAAAAAATAATCAATAGATTAACCAATTACAAAAACAATCATTAGTTGCAGCCCTAGACTGAAGTGGCGCTGTTGTAAAAATCCTGATTGATAGATGGCCCAGAAGTTCAAAGGGTGAGGAAACATAGTGTATGATGGGATAAATTGGATAAGATGTTCATAAGTTAAAGTGTTGAAAGAAAAATGTGATGGATGCATGGATAGAAGGATGCACGCACAGACGGAGTGCAATTCTATATCCTCCATCCCAGCGTGGCTGGCGGGCGATAATAAGAAATAGTCTGCATGTGCAAGGACGAGTTTTGTGCATGGATAAGTGAAACCAGGGTATAGCCACCTCCCCAGGGAAAAGTCGACGCCTGAAAGAGAGTAAAGCAGTGATGAATGCAGGGAGGTGAAAAATGTCAGAGCAGAGAAGCAGATCAGACAGTGGGCTGGATAAGAGAAAAACTCACTAAGAAAGTAGGAGGAGAGGACAGAGTAAGGGAGTAAGAGAGGGAATGAAGAAGGGGACGTTAAGAAAGGGGAGATGAAAGGAAGGATAAGAGAAGGCCAGCACTTTGATCTGAGCCAAACAGCATTGGTATTCACCTTCAACACTGCAGGAATCGTCCCTTCTTCCTCTCGCTCATCTTCTGCTGGTCATGTCATTATGACTTTTCACTTTTCTGTCACCACATCGCTCTCCCTGCAGTCAGCGCAGGCACATTACTGTTTCTTTATTTCTTGCCCGCTATTAACAACCAGAGCTGCACCCTGCTCCAACTGTGAATTTGACATGAAAGGTGTATATAAAAAGAGCTGTAGAATGCACTTCATCTGTGTGCAGTCAGCGTGTCTGTCATTAGATTTACAGAGAAAATCCAAAGAGGACAGACTAAGTGGCAACCTCCTGTGCTGAAAAATGAAGCCAATGTGGAAGTTCCAAAACCTACATTTCCTTTAATGGTACCGTTTGATTCCCCATTCATGACAACTCTAACTTAGGAGGTGGGGTGTGTGTGTGTGTGTGTTTATATAACTTATCAGTGTAAATGTTATTAAGCCATCAAGTTATGCATAATTAGGGTGTAGTCGATTTGCGTGACAGCTAGGTGTGGGTGTATTGCTGTCCAGGTGTCCAGCCACTAGTAGGCTGCTATCTGCTTTCTGTGCATTTTAATACAAATATATGAGATAATATAGCTTGATATGTGGTTAATGGTACTAACAGATGATCTAAGAAGTCTATGCTCCAGTATTTTTGGTGAGTGAAATTTTAGTATACAGTTTAGCACAGCACAATTTAGCAGGTATTGATAGCTAGGTAATGATAGCTACACTGATAGTGCTACTTTTATTGAGGCTTTACCCCAGTTAATCACCCAAACCCAGTTTACCTGGCTTGTTAGCCTCAGCTAACTTGATAACGTCAACATAAATGGGTTTGGGCTTCATTTATCCCGTCCAGGTCATACCGGTGGTGCCCATGCTTCACTCCTTTACCCATTTATGGGTTAGCCGAGAGTTAGGTAGAGTCAGGTATTGCCAAGGCATTGGGCCACAACACTTGAGCTTCAAACCTATGGGTAATGTCATACAGAGTTTATCCATTATATATACAGTCAGACTGATGAGTAGAGAGCATAGGTAACAAGGACAAAACATTATCATACATAATGTGATCGTCTGTGTAATGTCAACACCAAGTCATTCCAGTTATATCCCAGTCACACAAAAGTATAAATAGGATGGCAACCTCATTGCGAGCAGGAAAAAATGGTGGTCTCCCGGTGATTGCAATGAATCATGTCACTGCCAGCGACCGATTGCAAGGAGTTGCGGAGACCAACTGTAGGTTGAGCGCACAGCACCCTCCGCTCGTTCAATCGCAAGGCGATTGCACAAGTCGCCTGGTGAGAGGCAACCTGTCCCCAAATGACCACGGTCTGACTCAGACCAAGTGCGCTCACTCTCAGACAGATTGGCGAAGGTTGCAAACAATCACCATAAAATTTTTAAATGCAGACACATTGCCCACATGTTGCAATCAATTGGAGTCAGCCCACGATCCGTCGCAAACCATACATATATGAGCGATGCGCTGATTAGCTCTAACGTCATCTGAACCCGCTAGTACTCCTGAATCATCCACCCGCCACCCACCCGATCATCATTACAATTATTCCAATCATCAATGAAAGATTATAGAAGCTGTCAGACAGTGACACTGCTGCAGGCAGCGCTAACGAGCAGACTCCCGCTGCAGCTGTCTGTGTGCCGCTTTGTGAATGAAATTTGCCGGTGACTGTCCATGGTGTGGCAGCATGGTGGTTTAGTGGTTAGCACTGTTGCCTCACAGCGAGAAGGTCCCAGGTTCGCTTCTGACCTGGTCCTTTCTGTGTGGAGTTTGCATGTTCTCCCTGTGTTTGTGTGGGTTCCCTCTGGGTGCTCCGGCTTCCTCACACTTCCAAAGACATGCAGGTTAGGTGAATTGGTGACTCTAAATTGACCGTATGAGAATGTGAATGTAATGGCCCTGTGATGGACTGGTGGCCTGTCCAGGATGGACCCCGCCTCTTGCCCAATGACAGCTGAGATAGGCTCCAGCCCCCCGTGACCCTTAATTGGAGTAAGTAGGTATAGAAAATGAATGAATGTCCATGGTGTTGAAATGCAACCACAGAAAAAAAGAGAAAATAAATTCTCCCCCACCTCCTCATACAAATTGAGGTTTGCTTCAAAGCATGCGTGCCTGCTTGCGGGCGCATGCTTTGACGCACGCATGCATGCACATATGCATGGCCGGAGCATATTTGAGTGTGTGTTCAAATGGAGATGGGCACTTTTGGCTGCAGAGCTCTCTTTCTGAGTATAGTTTATTGTTGAAGCTCCATGCGGACACATGAAAACTTGCAGAACGAATGAAAAAGCACAGCGCATGGTGCTGTATTGATGGACAGGACGGACGCAGTGAGAATGTGGTAATTTGTGTGGTGCAATGTGATTGTAATAATGAATTAGATGTGGTACGCGCGTGATCATGCGCGTGGGAAGAAAATAGTGGGAACATAATAATAAAATATTTTAGTCCTTCATGATTTATTTCATCCACCCGCGACCCACCCACAATTAATCAGAACTATTTTTTTTGTATTACGGTACTTGGCCACACCAACACACATTCGTCTCCTCCTTCTGGAGAGTTATGACATGAGGTGATGTGGTGCTGACACCACCACAGCTGTAATGGGACTGGCACCTAGATCCAGAATCAGCCAGTAAATACCCTCGAGCCGATGGTTGCATTTACAGCAAGAGATTTGCAACAGATTTGTGCTGTTATTACATACAGATTGCATGTAATTGCCAACTTGGTCCCATTTACTTGCACACCATTACCAGACGACTCGCCGTCAGACTCCATCTTACGGCTGTTTTATCGCAGTCTGACTGTGCAACTGATGGTGGCTGGCTGCAGACCTGGTCACCGTCTTCAACACGCCCATTTCATGGATTCATGGTTGCAACATGATAGCAAGGTGATTGCACATGGTCGAGCTAATTTGGGTCACGCCCGGTCTCCAACCATTGTTTTTCCTGGTGTGACTGAGGCATTACGGAATCATTTGGTAACTTGCTGGTTGTCTCCCCTGTATGCTTCCCTTTCTCTGTTTGTGTGTCACTCATTCAAAATGCCTCGATGCTATCTAGGACACATCCAGCAATTACATGAACAATTTAATAATTCCTGCATTTTGCCAAGGTTGTCTTTTATGCTCCATTTCTTCTTTAAATAACACTTTCACCAAAACTGATGCCAACATGAACACACAGTAAACTCTCCTCACCTCTGGCAACAACCACACTTTAGAAAACAGTTATGTTAAGTGGGTCAGCTGAAAAGTTCATCGTCACGATGCCCTTGTGGGAAGAAAACGTGTGTGTGTGGTTTTTTTTCTTCAAAATTGTTCTCTTTGAGGTCCAAACACTTCTTCCAACAGTGCTGCAATGTTTGAATACCCTTGGTGTTGAGTCTTTCATCTTGATGGCTAAAAATGTCCTCAGAGCAGATATGACACTATTATCACAATTATATTTCCTCCCAAAATGCTTTTTTTGTTTGTTCATATTTGGAAACAGATGGAAGTCAGATGGTGTCAAGAGAGTATGCCGGGTGGTAAATCAACTGAAAGCCACAATTCATGGCAACCACCAACTTGTGAGCTGGGGAATTGTCTTACAGTAGCTTTCCTTTGAGTTTTGTTTTGGTAGCTTTGTGAAGATACCTCAGCCAGCATGGTAGTCTCCATTTATGGTTTGGTCCTTTGGACAGTACAAGTAGTCAATGAACAGAATGCCCTTTCCATCCTAGATATCTGAAACCATCACCTTACCTGCAGATAAAATGACTGTATTATTTGTAGGGTCTGAGAATGTATTTCCACTCTAAGGATACACTCTTTGTCTCAATGAATTTAGGTGGATCTAATGCAAAATTGTTCAAGTTCTCCCCTAAAGTGCCTGTAAAGCAAATTCAGAGATTTGCTTCAAAACACATTATACATGTTAGAAATGCTTTGCTGATCACATGTTAAAATGTGTTCAACCATGTTAATTTTTTATTATTTGGAGTTTGACTGGATTTCTGTGTTTCACCGCAGATTTTTGGTGGGCGGTGGCTTAAACCGAACCGTATAACGCGTATGGGTTCACTCGTTGAGGCATTACTATCCGCCTATATAAAGCTGGAGCCAATTTGAATCTCTGCTCCGAAGCAGTAGGTGGCGGTAATGGACCTTTTACGCTGGTTGCCAACCGCCGTTAAACAAGAAGAAGAAGAAAAATAAACTAATGCAATCCTGCTCAAACTTTGAGTCTTGTAAGACATTTGTACTAATCCCACTGTTTGTTTTTATTTCTTTAGTTTCCTTTCAAATGGTGTATTGTTGTCGACTATAGAACGTTTTTTTCCGTGTAACTGAGTGTTTGTATGTTCCATGCTCCCACACCCTCCCCCTCCCCACGCGATTGGGGCGTGGTTTTAGTGTCTTGAGCCAAACGCCCACACCATCAGACAGCAGACACACACAGGGAAAATCATTTTACACGATTTTGAAACCTAATTTTATACACTTAACAATATTTTTAATCATTAAAATTCAGCTAGGTGGTTAATAACATGTTTTTCTGTGGTTTGACAATTTCAAAACACAGATTAGATTTCACTTTACAGGCACTTTAACATGATGAGCTTGGCAAGTTTTTTTCCTCTTTCCTTTCAGTATATAAGCAATGAACACGATGTCTTCCTTTTCATGCGTACTCCGGAACAATGTTTGAAACATGGGTGTTTCAAAGGTTTCAAAATATTCCGCAGTGGTGTTTCAATTTAGCCATCACTAATTTGCTGGGATGATGAAAAGTTTTGGTGTCATTCACAGCAACACAATTGTTCTATTCTTCAAGTTTGATATTGCTTTCCCTTTCTGTTGTATATTTTGTCCTGTAATTGCAATATGCACAATTTCTCCAATCACAGCCAGAGAAGCCTGTAACTTCATCAGAGGTGTCATGGGTGTTTTGTTGGCTTCCCTTACTAGTCTCCTTCTTGCACGGTCACTCAATTTTTTAAGAACTGCCTACTTGACACAGGTTTACCATAGACTACAATACTGTTTGTATTTCTTCATAATTGATGTGAATGAAGTTCAAGACATATACCGTAGCTTGGAAATGTTCATGTATCCATCCCCTGTCTTGTCTAAAGAAAAGTAGCTGTAAAACTGATGATTTACTTGTGTTATATTAAAGGGTGCCAGTCCTTATGCAACCAACCATTTTGGCTTCAATATTTTTATTTAATTTATATCAAGTTGTAGAGATTTGTTTTCAGTTTGAGTTTAAAGCGGATAATTTTAGAAATTTTAATATAGAGAAGCCTGAATAATGTTTTGTGTTCTTAATGGCATAAAGATATTAAAATGTGTAAAAACCCAAATGTGTGAATACTTTCTGTCCCCACTGTAGCAATATCCTTGTTTTTGTCATAGTTTATGCAACACATCAATATTTCATCAAAGGTTTACCAAAATCCATTGTTTTTTGGGTTTTTAATTTGTGATTTGGAAAAATAACAAAATTCATTGTAGATGTAGGTGTTTGTTGAAATGGCTTTTATCAAGCTTTGAATATACTTCAAGGCAGATGTCGAGTGTCTTTTGGGTCTCTGCTGTGTCTTCCTGTTCAGCTGTTCAAAGTAAACCCATCAAACACCCTGCATCATTACATGAAGAGCTTTACTGTGTGTTTTTGAGCCGAGAATACACACTAACAAAGCTTCACAACAAAAATATTGCGCACAGTGATGGACAGACAGGGAATCACTGCCACGTGTCCTCCATCAAGGCCTGCATGATCGCTGGGTTCACTTCTCATTGTTGCCACATATTGGTTCACGTGCTGCAAACATCCATATAGGTCAGCAACACAACGAGGGAACCACAAATTGAATTACAGCTTTACATGTGACACCATAGGTGTCTAAATGTTCTAATCAATGTTCAATCATTTATAACATCAGTGCAAGAGGTGCAAAGTCACAAAGTCACAGTGCAGTGTACAAGATGCATTGCTCATCATATTTTCAATCTGGGCATCAGGGGCGCCGAGTGCTGTGGGGGAGGAATTGGGCCAGTTGTCCCTGGGCCCTGGGTCAAGGGGGGGTAGGGGGGCAAAAAGGCCCTCTAACATTCAAATAGCCTGATTGAATAATTTGTCAAAAATGCATATTTGTGAAAATGTTATGTAGCATTTGAAAGTCACATAAAAGTTATTATTTTTTATCTTTTTATCTTTACTTAACATAGTGGTCGAAAACAATTTTCCCTCCTTAAAATGTGAAAAATGGTTTGGTCTGTCATGTTACTGTAAGGTTAGGGCGTCTCTCTCCTCCCCCTCCCCCTCAACCATCCAGTAAACTAAATTTTCAAAATAGCAACTCGTCAGAAGTCATGTGCGCACAAAAGGAAAGCGAAGCTACAAAAAGAAAACTATGACAAAGCAGCAAGGGAATTTATGACACGGTATTTCAAAAAAGACACTGAAGTAGAAGATGCAGCTCCAACAAGTACATCCGACGGCATTAATCGAGGAGGTGAGACAAGCAAGCTTCAGCATGACTATTAATTAGCCTTCTACCTAGCCTTAACATTAACGTCCAGTAGGGCTGCGCGATAAAACAATCGCCAATCAAATTTATGTAGATTTCAGTGATAAGCCTTGTACAACTTTATTTGATATAGATAGATCTTTCCTCTAGCTTTGTTTCATATGCAGGGTGAGCAGAGCGAGCAGCCAGTCAGCGCTGCCTGTGCTGCTGAGTTCACCGTGAGCCGCGTAAATTCCATATAAATAAATGAGTTTTTCTCCTCGTCGTGTCCATTTTCCTCCTGGTAACAGAGACAGTGCAGGTGTGTAGCTAGAGGGGCAAGGGGATGAAAGCCTCCCCATACACACACTTTGGAGTAAAGGTCCAGTTTTGAAGACATTTTAAAGACATTTTTACACATAATAATAATGCACTAAGTGGATTGTTGGACTGATAAACTGTACCAAAGCCACGCCTGTATTATCAAAGACGTCACCGGTTGTTCCCACGCAGAAACAGACACAAGTGTGAACAGACACTAAAATAAAATAAAATAAAGACTGTTTGAACTTTTCATCTGTGTTGTTTTGTTGCTGAGGGGTCTTCAGTGGTGCTACGATCATTACAGTACCTGGTCAGCAACGCTGCACAAGTTATCATACTATAATTTGAGCAACGTTTTGTTTGTGTGTTTGTTTGTTCCCCTACTCCTCCCAGGTCCTTGGGCCGATTTCAGTGAAACTTGGTATGTGGATGTAGGTTCACCTCCTACTTGCCCTTGAGGGGTTTGTTTTGGCAAAGGTCAAGGTCAGTGGGGTCAAAGGTCAAACATGTCCATAGTCCTTGGGCAGATTTCAACAGAGAAAAACATTCAAATTTTAACTTGAAATGGAAAATTCCCACAAAAGGATGGTACCTACACTGACAATGTCTTTTACCCAGAAATCCTCTCCTAATGATTTCAGGTAACTTTCATCCTTGATGCATTTCTATAACCCCGAAAATGTGACATTCCTTTGTAGCTATTCATGTTCCCTTCAGAAAGGTGAATTACGGACGCTACCACTGTAAACACTGTTACAACCTTTGATATTTCCATTGTGATTTGATTTGAGAACTAATTTCTCCAACATGAAGCTATCTCATACCTCATACATATTGATGATATTTATGAGTTCACCTTGGATCACTGGTGCGGTCCTGAAAGTAAACATGCCAAAAAAAACCCCACATTTTTCCACCCCCTCCTTATATATGTATGCAAAAATCCACAGGCACACATTTCCCCACAAATTACTGACCCCCCAGCCTCCACCCATGCACACATACTTTTTGGATGGTCTCTCTGCCCCAATCACCAACATTTCCATTAGTCAAGTCCACACTTTTCCAAATGCTCCGCCCTTAAAACTTACTGCTCACGGGTACTATTTGCCTAGTTTACTTAATTTATTGATGATTTTACTCTTAAGCTAGCTATATTTTTAGGATTTATTATTTTATTTGCAATGCATTGAACAGTAGAAGTCAGTAAAAGTCTTCGGGGCAGAAACCACTTTTTGTGTTGTTACTACTTCATTCCAATTATTTAAATTTTTGAGTGTATGAAATGGGACAGCCATGCGACTGTCTCTGAACACCACCTATGACTAAAGACAAGCCGCATGGGCAGACAGAAAAACTTGCAAAGCCCTACATGATAAGGGGTTGCATTTAATTTAACAAAGTTTATCACACATTTTGCCCAGTATGGAAATCGGAACACTGAAGGGTATCTTCTATGTACATATAGCGAAAAGAAGGAGCTCAGACAGAGCATCAGTATTTGGTGCACTGGGAAAAAGACCAGGCTATGTGTTCACAGAAATGCTCGTGGGCTTATGCGCATGCTTACCGTATGTTTTATGTGTGTTAGATTGATGGATTCGAGGGCCAGTGGGTAGCACAGTTGTGTGGGTGTAAAGCCAGCAGCCCTCTGTCAGCCTGTCAGAAATGTGAGCCAGCAGCTGTGTGTGCATGTCACTTTGTGCGTGCATGTTTGTGTGAATATTGTGTGTGCGTTTGACACGGGAACAAGCTGGGTCTGCAGCCAGCAGCGCAGCGCGAGCCAAGAGTTCCTCTCAACGTGACACCTGCTGGCCACGGGCAAGAAGAGGACACACTGGGGTCCGGACTGATGGATGGTGGCAACTAGGTGTTTGTTATGTTTGTTTGTGAAATGTGTGTAAAGACAAATCTATCACACGTGTACAGCTCCATGCTGTGAATTTTTGAATGCTTAAGCAGTCGTGCGTGCATGCGTGCATGCGTGCAGAGCAGTGAGGAGCATGTGCGGTCCCAAAGAACGAAACGTCTCTTCTGGAAGAGGCCTGAAAGAGAGCGAGAAGCCCAGGGCACCGCACAGTCTCACAGATAAGCGAGTGTAAATCTGCAGCCTTTATCCATCTCCCACACAGTCTGGTCTCCAAACTTCTATCTAAAGCTCAGCCTGCATCCCTCATAAATAACTTTGCTCCTCTGGTTTCCTCAGCTCATTTTCAAATCTCATCAAACCTCTCCTAACCTCATTTGCTCAGTGCTGCGAGGTACCTCATTTTCATTCCTATTTAATACATCCTTCTGCTATTCATCTAGCCATTTCCCAATATCAGTCAATATTTTACCCTCTCTGCTTCATCATTTCTCCATGTTCTCCTTTTCTTCTCATAATGCTTTCGCCTCTCTTGTTTCACAGCTCAGCTATTGTTTTTTTTCTTCTCCGTGCTAATCTGCTAGCAGCAGACGTGGCTGCGCGCATACACATGCTGGTGTGCAAGTGCACGTATGCATGTGTGCATGCAAATGAGATCGGAGACATTTAGATGCACGCATGTTTGCACATACGCGTGGAATCAAACACGTGCGCACATGCACTCAGAGTGCAGACATGCACAGACAGAAGGACTTAAACAGCAGTTAAACCCCCAGCACAGTGTTTTCTGTCTTCCACAGGGTAATACTGGGCCCAACGCCATCCATCCATCAGTGCACATTCACATCCCAGCAGCACCACAGTTCTGTTCCAAACACCACAACATTACTGCAAGTGTGAAACCCTCACAGGTCAGGGAAAAGTAATGAGAAAGACACAGTTGTGAAAAATGACCATTGTGCTGTGTAGTAAGGTTGCATGACACTGTAAATACAAATCCCTTTCTAAGTATAACATTTTAGGCATGCACACATTTTAATTCTGCTGAGTTGATGAAAATACATTGTTATAACATATCTAATTTGACAAAAAAAACTTCATGGATTATAAATCTATTATTACAACACTGATGAATACTTTTCATCATTTTCTGACATTTGCATGGATCAAACAACTAATGGATTACTCCAGAAAGTAATCAGCAGATTAATTGATAATGAAAATAATCATTAGTTCCATCCCTATGAAATATGCTAGGATTTTATTTGATACCTTTCTGTGTCTCAGGAAGAGGAAAAGCTGTGTGCAAGATTTTTTTTTCATATTTTTCCCATGAATTACTTAAAATTTTTGGCATTTCATATCCTTTATATGTCAGGATTTTAAAAAAATTGTAAAATAAATACTGCTTATGACAAAATATTTGAAGGTTATTGGTTGAAGGTTATTGGTAGAATTTGTGGTTAAGATTTACTGGTAAAGCAGCCAAAGGTTAATCCAGTGTTTCCCAAAACTTTTTTCGAGGGACCCACCCTTTAAAAATGACAAATCATCGCAACCCAATTCACAATAATGACTCTGAACGTTCATAAAGGTTCATTATTGTTGATTATTAGATTGGGTCATTTTAAATCCACACTTTGACGCCACACTTTGGCCCTGCTTACAATTCTGCCTCTCACAT
>OMMV01052634.1:4352-16296 GCA_900302635.1 Chatrabus melanurus | reverse complement strand
TCCAGAGCCTTCAACACTTCTGGAGGTATCTCATCGACCCCCGGGGCTTTGCCACTGTGGAGTTGTTCGACTACCTCAGTGACTTCACCCAGGGAAATCGACAATGATCCCCCATCATCCTCCAGCTCTGCCTCTGTGTCTAGCACAGAGGGTGGGTTAGTGGGGTTCAGGAGGTCACCAAAGTGCTCTTTCCACCGCCCTATTACCTCCCCAGTTGAAGTCAACAGGTCCTGCTGTACACAGCTTGGATGGTTCCCCGTTTCCCCCTCCTGAGGTGGCGGACGGTCTTCCAGAACCTCCTTGGTGCCGCCCGAAAGTCCTTCTCCATGGCCTCGCCGAACTCCTCCCAGACCCGCTGCTTTGCTTCTGCTACAGCCGAGGCTGCCACCCCTCGGGCCCGTCGGTACATCAACACTGCGTCCGGAGTCCCCTGAGACAACATGTCCCTAAAGGACTCCTTCTTCAGTCGGACGGCTTCCCTGACCACCGGAGTCCACCACTGTGTCCGAGGGTTACCGCCCCTTGAGGCACCCAAGACCCTCAGGCCACAGCACGCAACTGCAGCTTCAGCAACAGAAGCTTTGAACAACGACCATTCAGGTTCGAGGTATAATACATGGACCCTAATTTGCCCCTTAGTTGGAGAATCGCCCATCTTAATTTGGGGTTCAAAATAACGGTTTGAAAAATATCTACATTTCATTCAAATTATTATGGTGCAGCAAATAAATGCAAGATAAGTTGATCAATTCAAGATCACTTGAGTCCCGCAAGAAAATTACTTATTTTGGGGGTCAGAAAATTTTCTTTGGATTTCAGATCATATGGAAAATTATACCAAAAAATGTAATTTTATCAGTCCCGGGGAATATAGGTACTGGGGAACATAGAGGTTTTTTTTCAATTATTTGTTGATGTAACCCCAAAATATGTTTTCTTTTGCAGGTTACACCCAGTGTTTTATGAAAACTGAGCAATCCTGCTAATAACCCAACCAGCGTACCAAGCCAAAGTCAAAACCTCCTTAACAGAGGTAAGAATCATTCAACTGTCAAATCAAACACAAGTCTGCTTCAGAGAATCCCCGCCTCTGACTGCAAGTGTAATGAAGTGGTGGTTGGACTGAAACCGAGGCCTGACAGATGTCGTGAATCACCTCAGACAGTCTGACTGGGTACAGCTTTAGCCGTCTTCAACCAAAACTCCCACTTGGATCCAGGTGTTGCTAAACGCAGTTGTTATAGCAACATCTGTCTGTGAAAATGCAGTGTGTGTGATTACGGAAACGGAGGGTGTGTCTGCTTCTTTCACAGCTAAAGTGAGTTTACTGTGGAGGAGAATCGGCAGCTTCCTCTTCTTCACCTTCCTCTTTAGCCTCTGTCATCTTTGTTCCATCGACCCTTTCTTTTAGGTACCTGTAGGCGGTTGTGAATGGTGGTTGCCAGGACTACAAGGGGAAGCAGAAACAAAAATGGACCCTGTTTCCTGAAAAGGCCAGTGATTCATTTTAGAAATCCTCTTAAGTCTTAAGAGGTGTTATGCAAAGCCATCAGATGGTTCAGCTCAGTGGGAGGAGTGGGCTACCAATATGTAGACCTGGGTTTGATTCCGGGTCATGCTACCTGTCTGTGTCCTTATGAAAGACACTTTATCTGCATTGCAGCTGTGGACCGGGGGAGGGAAAATTCTGCACTGGATGATCTCATGACCTCGGTGATGTCATCTCGGTATCTGTCAGGTGCCTTAGAGTCAGTTGTAGTGCAGAATTCTGTGTGCCCAGCTCTGAACCGAAATATGATTTTGCACTCACTGGCCCCCAAAGAAGTAGTAGTAGAAGAAGCAAGTCCCACACAGGGTGGTACTTATCACTGGATACCGTAGTGTGAAGTGCCCAGCTGGAATCTGAACCCGGGTCTATATATTGGTCGTCCAGAGCCGCCTTCTCTCCTGAGTGGTCATTGTGCTTTTCCCTACCTATCCTGGGCACCTTTGGCTTCAGTTTATTCTAATGGTAACCCTTCATAGTGACCAAGGTGTCTGTTATGTTTGTTTTTTTTTAGAGTTTTAAAACTGCAGAGCAGGTTGTCCGGATGTATTTCCAGGTGGTGCTTTCATGTGCTGCGGTAAAGAAGGGACATTTCGTGCACGGCTGCAATGTAATCATGTTGGGAAGTTGAACGCAGGAAGGAAAAAATCATGGATTCATTAAAAAAAATTTCTTTTGAATTCTTTTCCATTCTTCCTGAGTCAGTGCCATTTTGTGAAAGCATTTTTTTTTTTTTTAGATTTGTACTTGGTTTAGTGGTTGTCATGGCTGTGGTTTTTGCCCCAATTATACAATTTTCTGTCTTCTCCAGAGCCGTGTGACTATCGGTCCCATGGCAACAGGATGCCCGATGTTAAAACAGTGTGGTGAGACCTCGTTAAAGATGAAGGCAAACTCTGAGCTACTAATATTTTAAAATGTGAGCCTGGCTTTACGTCAGCCTCACTGTTTTGCTCAATAACTCCCTAAAAAGAACTACTGGCAAAATCAAATACAATTTAAAAAAATAAATAAATAAAGGAAAGGATGTGGGGGGGACTCTTAATTTCTTTTTTAAATTGCTTGTTGTTAACTTGCGTTGTCTGGCTTGCTGCAGCTTTTGTTTTGTTTTGTGAAGTTCCTCAGTTGAAAGTAAAGACAAGGGCTTCATTTTTAATGTGTCACATCACAACTTAAACAAGCAGACATCACAGATGTCCCCCCCCCCACACACACACACACACCGCGCGACTTAATTACGTGAACGTGCGAATGAACAAGTAGGACAGGATGGAAACGTAGAGACTGACAAACATGTCTGAGTGAGCTCCGGTGGATTGATTAAAACCAGGACAGTGAAATGAAAAAACATAAATAAAACATTCAATAATAGTTTAAAAAAAAATATTGCAGAAATAGAACTAATGATGCTCAGTCCCAACTTGCCAAATAAAGACATCACACTGAACACGCACGTGCAGAAAACAGAGTGCTCATAGAGGATCGGGACACGCACGTGCAGAAACCAGTGGTGCGGCTGTGCCTCCACCCGCCCACCACAGAGTATACATCCAGGTACGCAAAAACAAAACTAAGCTTCCAAATGTGGAATATAATGTAAAAAAACCGATATTCCCACAAACATGGAATAAGTAATGTGACTATATATACAGTAGTCCCTCTGAATCGTTGTCGTGGCGATCCCTCGGGATTCGAGGATGACGGTCCTTTAATCTTTGGTGGTCTAGTGGATGCTGAGATGGTTGAAGAGTCCCAGTCTTGTTGCACACTGCTTCTGACATAGGGCAGTCTGTATCCGATTGATTTGGAGACGCCTGTGCGTGAATTCATTGAACGTGGGGATGTGGTCGCACGCCGACAAACACACGGTCCTTGACAGCTCTCCAACCAGGTTCAACGGCAGGGAGTCCCCGACAATTGGGATTCGAAGAGCTGCTGCAGCCTTCTTCCGCTTTCACAGCCGTTGGGTGTCCCGATGGATTCCACCTCTTTTGCCTGATGCACCGTTGAGGACTTAATGGATCAGAGCCCCTTTTGCCGTCATGTTTTCAGGGTTCCTATTGAGCCTTCACAGCTACCGTAGCGGCCCGGGATCTGAGGATCCCGCCGTACTTCACCCCAATAGGCAGTCCCTTACTTGATCCGTTGCGAAGGTGCCACGACGGGGATGCGGGATTGGACTTCTGGCACCCTCCCTCTGAATAAAGGCCACATAAAAAGTGGTCTAATTGGCCTTTTTGGGGAAGGTAAAAATTGTTTTTTGAAAGGTCAAAAATTTTACCTTCCCAAAATGGTCAATTCGAGTGTGCATTCACATAGAAATGATGGTCACTTGTCAAATGAAACCATTTTAAGAGTGGCCGTTAGTCAGAGGGACTACTGTACAAGAACAAAAATACTGAGGAAGGTTGCGGCTGATTTAAATTACAAAATGGTATTTTATAGGGTGCATGTAAAATACCAGGCAGGCACCAAGTGGATATTTTTCTTTACCATGCCTATCAAAGAGACTGGCGGCCTCATGAGAATGAGATGGTTTGGGAACTGTTCAGAGGAGGGACCCAGGGTATATCAGGAGAAGGATGGTGAGGATGGAGCCCCAAAGCAGAAGGAAAAGAGCGGGGGCCAAAGAGGAGGCTTATGAATATGGTGAGGAAAAGAAGGGGATGGATTGGGGGGGGGAGTCATTTGGATCATCATCCCTGAAGAAGCAGGAATCACCGGAGAGCATTCAAGGTGTTGTCTCTGGAGGGTGGCGACTGAAGTCGTGCTGAATTCTGGAATTCTTCAGGGATATGTTTTGGCTCCTACGCTGCTCAGTGCTTGCATGGATGGAAACCCAAATAATTATGTTGTGTTTGTGCTGTTAGAATATTTTTCTGAGCCTCAAGGCTGCCAGAGGAAATTAGACACAGAAGCAGAGGTTTGTAGCGAGAGGATTCTTGGTTCAATTCTTCAGGGTGCCCTTGAGCAACGTCTTTAATCGCCAACATGCTCCCGGTGTGCAGCGGCAGCACCCTGACCTTGGTGTGTATATGTGAATGGGTGAATGTGAGGAATTATTGTAAAGTGCTTTGAGAGTCTACATCAGATAGAAATGCAGTCCATGTTAACTAAATCCAAAACCTGATGGCATATTTACATTAAGATGATGCTGTATTATATGTCAAAAACAAAAACCTTATTTAAAATAATCTGATTTATTTATCTACACCAGGAAATGACATAGTCATTTCAGGCTTAGCTGAACCATAAAATATAAATCCATAATTAGCCTTTGCAATTTTTTTGGCAGCAAAACCTCCTATTTTTGATATGTGTAACTTAATAATGCAATCTAATTTCACAGTCTGGAACAAAACATCTGCTGTGAATGATTTGGATTCAGACTGCAGATTTAATGAGAAAAAGCACCGAGTGACAGAGCAGATGATTATACTTTGAAAACTTTGTAATTAATGCTTTGGAGACTTGACAGTTCGGCAGCAGAAATGTGGCATTCACCTGGCAGGTGTGGGCGTTTGATCAGCGTGATTCACTTTTTTTATGTTATGCAACAGGAACTCACAGTGAATGCCTCAGTCTCTTCAAGGATGATCGTACATTATTTTCTTCAGACTGATTCAGGCAGGTTTTAAATAATCAAAATGATGATGATGGCGGTGAATGTTTTATGTTGACTTATGTTACATTCCGGTGTTTTAAAAAATTTTGTCCCTCTGTTATAATCGCTTTAAAATCTTTGTTCAGTCACACCTGGTGACGCTGTGGGTACACGACTGTATACATTTAATCAGAAAGAACAATATCGGCTTTGATTGCTAGGCTTCGCCTCAGGAGACGTCTCAGGATGCTTGGCAGTTTTCCACAATTTAAGCTCCCAAACAGACAAGTGACAAGCCTATCTGAAACCAAGATACATATTTGAACCAAAACAGGCCAAGGTCAAATGGGGATCTATATGAAGTGGACCTCCTCTAGTGGCCTGAGATGACCTACTGTGATGCCACACCAGGCATTGGGAGATCTATACCCAATGGGAACCAAACCAGCTCAGGGACTCTGTGAGCACCTGTGGTGCTTCAGGTAAATTAACCTTTTCATTCCCATCTCTAGGGAATGACGGCAAATCTAGGGAAATCTTGGGGTGGGTAAGGTTAGACCTTACTCGTGTGAAGCGCCTTGGGGTGACTTTTGTTGTGATTTGGTGCTGTGAATTGAATTGAGGGAGGAATACCCCCCCTCAAAATTGGAAAATGTCAGCAGTACTCTCAAGGCAATGAGGTTTGAGTCCAATCATGCAGTGATTTAAGATCTCCAGCATGTAACACTTGACACGACAGTCATATTCTATCTTTATTTGCTTATAAACTTTTCAATTCCGCCATCAGTTATTTATTTTAAGGGTCATGGAGGCAGCAGACTAAGTTAGGTAGTCTAGATGTCCCTCTTCCCAACTGCATTGTCCGAGTTCTCCTCTGGAGTCCCACTAACTAATATGTAACTAATATGTTCTGGGTCTACCCTTGGATTTCATCCCAGTTGGACGTGCCTAGAAAACGTCCAATGGGAGATGTCCTCCTCTTTGAGGATTGTGAGCTTACCATGGTGGAGGAGTTTGTGAAGCTGGGAGTTGTGTTGCTGGGGGTATTAGCCTCTAGAATGGTTTGGTACCACTGGTAAAGGACAAGAGGAATTCTGAAACCCCCTATGAACTACCCTGAGGGAGGACAGCTCTTCGGCAAACACATGGTGTCATGGAGCTTCATGGAGGGTCATGGAACAGCTCATTGGTATCATGGAGCTTCCACTGTGTGAGACTGTCACCTGTCAGGAGGAGTCTCACAGTTGGGTCCAGTGCATTGTGGACACAGGCAGGGGTGGGAACGGTGGCCTCACTAATCCCCTGTGCAGAGACTGGCTCGCTTCATATAGTCCGTATCTCAGGGAGCAGCGAATGCTGACGAATGTTGCGATTTTTGGGTTTCGCCAGGGTTCGTAAAAGGTTGCGAATTCATTTTTCTGCAAACAGTTGAAAACATTTGCAAACGGTTGTAAAACGTGTCGCTAAAGTTCTCTTTGGTTCGCCACGTAGTGAACGCTAGCAGTAGCTGCAGCAGCAGCCAGACAAAGCGATTCTTCCTCAAGGGCAGCAGCACGTCGGGCTTCTTCCTGACAGAAATTCATTTCCATATTCTGGAAATCCGCCTTCTATGTCACTTCTACAGGCAAGTCTTCTGAGCTCTGTCTTCCACAGTGGTCAGGAGAAATCTGAATGCTGGGGAGGGTTTGCTCATATTTATATAGGGTTAGGTGGTTTAATTCCAAGATTCGCCGGATATTCGCCTGGTATTTTACCAGGAGTTGGCAAAAGGTCCCAAATGTTCCCAAACAGTGGCAAATAGTTGCTAATCGTCACAAACACTGTCGCTAACATTTGCTAACAGTCGCAACTGTCTTTCGCAAACATTCGTGCGAATGTTGCTAATTGTCGCTAAACGTCGCTAATGACAGAGGTGAACCCTGATTTTCGCCAACATTCGTCAGAAAAGTTCCGCTCCGTGAAATACTAGCTTAAGGCTGCAATTAAAGTATTATTTTAACACCAATAGCATTTTTTTTTCTTCAAAAATGCATAGATAAGCACACTATAGCAATCCCATCCCATGGAATCCAGCCTGTAGTTGGTAGTAGTATTGTGTGTACCTCACTGTGTTCTCAGCTGGTTATTTTTCTGTGGTTGGCACTTGATAAGAAGTACTCCACTGTATAAAAGTACAGTTCCACAGTACTCCTTTGTCCAGTACAAATGTAGCTGCTCAGCCAGTAGTGAGGCTTGTCACTGCTTTGCTAATCACAAAAAAAAAAAAAAAAATCACAAACATATCTGCTAAACCACTGCTGACGTGGGAAAGGATAATACTTTTTGTGCTTTTGGCGTTCATTGGCTTAGCAACTAATTTCCCATTGAGGTGCAGCAGACTTGTTGCATTTTTAGCAGTTTGCATAATGTCTTTGCATAATCAGGACAGTTTGTTAAAAAGCACCTGTTGATCAGACACAAACGAGCACAGAATAAACCTGGGTTGTGCGTGCATTCGATTGGGGACCAATTTATCCAAGTTCATTCTCAGAATGATTTTGTAACAGGTGCTCAAAAAGAGAGACGTGTCTCAGCCAAGAGAGAGAGAGAAGAGACGCCAATGAGGAGACAATAGAAAGAGTTACATGGTCAGTAACACAAAATATGTAATTTTCCACTCCAGGGACTAATGCCACACTCGGGAACTAGTACCTGATTTAGGGAGGTACTCGGGATGTCTCCGAGAGTGGATTTGAAGCTAATTATAAAAGTGACTTTTTCCAGGAGAGGAAGTCGCAGCACTAAACCACAATAATTGGTCAGGCACTAGTGTGTAAGAAAGTAGGACACTCTTTTAGTGACCATGGCAACAAAATTCCCTCAATTAGCAGAAAAGTCGTATTTTTCTCAAACTGGTCAAGTCGCCATGCAGTGACAGTCAGGCGCAGCGCTGCTCAGAATATACTGTTGATTGCTGCGTTCCATTTACCTCGGACGTTGGAAGTCACAACTGGGAATGGCGACACACCCGAGGTTAATGCGTTCCATTTTCCGCCCGGGGCCGCAAATTGGAAAATAAGGTGGACGACTCCAAGATTTTGGAGTGTAAAGTGTTCCAAAATATATTTGGCCCCCCTCCCTCAGACAACATGCTAGGTAACTATATCGTCTGTGAAGGCGAACAGCACTGCTATGCTACATATGGTAGTGTTAGCATCATGAAGCCAAAGAAACAGGGTAGACCCTCAAGTGCGACTGAAAGTATCCAAAAAATGATGCGGAACTGAGACAGAAAGATGGTAACGGACATAGCAAGTCAACATAAGTGGCCAAATATCCCACTGGGATGAACTCCGGATAAAATCTGGACATATTTGACAAAAAATAATTTGCTGGATATCTGCTGGACACGTTAAGACAACACTCATTAGTTACAGTTACAACATTTGTTCTTGGTTTGCCAAAATGAGTCGGTGTGGAGACGAACATTTTGTCATAGATTTATTAGATGTATTTTTTCTTAGTTGTAACGTGTAAATTCTGAGTTCCCACTTTCTAATAAATGTAGCATGAACTTCATGTTGTGTTTGCCATTGAATCCCCCCCCAAAATAAATACCACCAATAAAACTAGCAGTAATACCGCAGAAATAAAGGCACTTCATAACAACTACATTTTAAAAAGAAGTAAATTTTGTCAATTTTGGAGAAAAATCGAAGTGAACTCCACAAAGGTTAATGTGTGAGAGAGTTAAACTGACAACTCAATGCAGTGAATGATTGAAACACCTTTTTATTTCAAAACATGTCCTCAGAGCATCTGTGAAAGGTGTTGACCTGTATAACAGGAGCAACTTGGGCTTCAATACCTTGCTCAAAGGCACTTCAAAAGATAGCAGCAACCAGGGATTGCAAATTTTGTGTTTCTCTGGGCATGATCCAGCACGCTGGTGCCTCGGTGTTGAGAACCCCGGCAACTGGAGAAGCCCAAGGGGACGCCCATGTTTCACCTGGCTGCAGCAGATAGATGGTTCCTTTCGAGATGTTGCAGGGGTGTAGTGGGCGGGGGACGCGGGGGTACGCTGTCCGGCCACTTTTTTTCCAGCGGCGAGGCAGCATCCCATCGGTCGGGCGTGCAGGCCGGGATCTTTGGAGCAGCCGTGCGTCGGAGGGCGGAATCCAGGAATCCAGGAGACGAGCCCGGTAACAGCGGCAGAGACTGACTGAGAATCGAGCGGCAGCAGGAGGTGGAACGGTGCCGGACCTCCACTGTCAACAGGGTGGACAGGCAGCGGTATTCTTTTTTGATGACGTCATAAACAGCGCCCCCCCCCCAACTAAAAAAAAAATCCCCACTACACCACTGAGATGTGGAGATGGACCAGTTGTCATGCTCCCAGACCTTACCTGAGCCAGAGCCAACCACAGGAACGAGAGGAAAAAAAGTCAAAAAATGAATGTGCGAGTAAATCCGTCACTGAGCGGAAAAGCAACTCGAGAGAGAGAGAGAGAGCGCCGCTCTCCAAAGCCAAACTCTGACTGGACGGCTGATTGAACATTTCCGCTCTGTACATATTGTGACTCATCCCGTTGTTCAGACTGGCAGCCAAAATTAAAGGCCACTTTGTGACCGACCTCTGTCACCGTGCCGCAGTGCTCTCTCGCTGGAATTACTACAGTCATTTTAGCAAACTGTGTTAATCTTCTTCCTTCAGCTGACTGGAGAGAGCGTCCCACAGAGCGGTGACTCACGCTTCTCAAGAGGCGATTAGGAACTATAGCCCCGCCCCTCCCACCATTCAGTTTTAATGAGCAAATATATGCGCCGCTGTTCAAAATGTAATCCGGTGAAAATAGGGGCTGGTAATGGTAATTGCCACGACTTTCCTGTGACAGACTAATTCATTTGTGGCTGACTCACACTTTAATAAATATTGAAAAGGCGGCTGCATTGACTTTCTGTTATGATTTAACGCCGAAGGAATTGTCATTTTCCATTAATGTAGGGCCACAAGCGCGCTGTGCCCCTCAGCTGCACCGTGACACGGCGAGTCCGTGTTTACACGCCGCGCTTGGTCAGCTCGCCTCATTTACGCTGTAATGGCCGGAGAGAGAGAGAGAGAGGAGAGCACAAAGGAGGGAGTTTATGGAGGGGAAGATGGAAAAACGTTAGAAGAATAGAAGCATAACGGGCGAGAGCAGGAGCCACATTATCGCTGGAATAATTTGGAAAGAGCGGGAGGGCGGAGGGTAAAATGGTGAGGAGAGAGGCAGCAGTGGAACCAAATGATAACACAACCATAAAAACATTGGACAATAGGACATATCTTCAAAAGCGAAGTCAAATTGTGTCTGGTGCCCCCTGTTGACCAGCTGCAGTACAGATTATTAACTGTGCATGAAAATTCAAAGTATGTTTATTCCGGAAGATGTGGCGGGACGACGTCGGGCTTGATTTACAGCCTGCATAAATCAATGAGACAAATGCTGTGGTGTAAAATTGTGTTCACATTATTGCAGAAAAAACATTTTGTACATTTTTCCCTCCTCTATTGTTGGCGACTTAGCCGGTAGCGTTGGGTCATGTGATCACGTCAGTCTCTATGCTACTGTGTTTGTACGTATGTTATCAAGATATCTTAAAGGTACAGTGTGTAGGATTTAGGGATATATATATATATATATATATATATGTGAGCAGAAATGGAATATAGCATTCATAACCACCTGCAACAATGAATCGATGTGTTGTCGTCAGCGTAGGATGAGTCCTTCATATCTTTATGGGAGCGGGCCCCCTCATGCTGCAGCGCCATGTTGATACAGTAGCTCAAAACGGGCTAATCGCCATAGAAGCGAAAACATGAAGGGGAACAAAATCGTGACTCGTGACAGCATAATGCAATCTGCAACCTCACCACTAGATGACACTAAATCCTACATACTGTAGCTTTAAAAAAATAACTAATCTGATTTTGATCAAACTTGGCAGGTACATTGGACCTATGGATGGGAAGAAGTGATTTGATTTTGGTTAGTCTCAGTCAGTGATTAAGGTCAGAGGTCAAGGTCAAATTTCCAGCCCCATGCTAATATATAGAAAAATGGCTAATTATATAGAAATAACTTCAGATATTTTATTGTGAGATATATTAGGAGATATTGTTATAAAATTAAAGTCTCTCTAATATTGACCTACCTGCATGAACTGATCTGGAATTGAATGATTGGTTTGTATGGTTTGTATACGTGCACTAATTGACTTACTATCATGTTCTGAAGCCTTGAACTGATTGCAGTGTCTTTGTGTTTTTAGTCATCCTTTTAATGCCACATTAAAGGTCTTATAAACATTTTAAACATTTAAAACATTTATATAACAGCCAAGAACTGTTTTTGTCCCCCGTCACCCCGGCGGGCGAACATAGAATTGCTGTCCGTCCGTGCATGAGTGCGTCCGGGTGACACGCAGTACTCGCAATAACTCTTGATAGATTTAGTGCATGGCCACCAAATTTGTACCACAGACGCATCCCATGGAGGTCTTGGATGGGTTCGATGATGAGTGACCTTGACATACTTTCCAAGGTTAAAGAGCAAAAAAAAAATAATAATAACTACTACATATGGTACTCGCAATAATTTTCCATGCATTCAGTGCACAGCCACCATGCAATGGGGGACACAAGGCCTTCAGGCCAATATCCCATTTTCTATGTAAAGATGTAGATGTAATGTCGTCCTGCGCAGAGAATGAAGCAACACTCCCTCTGTGTGTGTTGTAATCTGAGTTTTTGTGTTCCTTGTTTCCATATA
>OMMV01052625.1:0-14689 GCA_900302635.1 Chatrabus melanurus | reverse complement strand
TTAATTAATACACAAACACATCATATAGCGACCATATAACTTATAGGATATAGTGTAGAATATAATATAGAAAAGCAGAAACGAAAAAGAAAACTGTGTTAGATGGATAAGAAAATACCTCCTTACTTCAAAAAGAGTAGTGCCAAATTCATCTGCAAATTTGGAGATTCATTTTTTATTTAGAAATTTCCTTATTTATCCAGATAAAGGAAAGTTCACTTTTTTTAATAACCTCAGTCATATTAAAACACTGTGAGCAGTCAAGCCTCTGAGTGCGCTACTCAGTTTAAGTGTTTTCCTGAACCCTAAAATTGTGTTATATTGTTATTAACATGTTCTTGTATTTTATGATTACTTACAACGTATTCATCGTGTGCCCCATCTGGAGCTGACTTCTAAGACTGACACAGAGTTGATATAAACCAGTATAGTAGACCGTTAACATGATTTTGTTGTCGTTTTGACTGTATGTTGTATTTTTAACTCCCAGTAAGGTTGAGCCTCTTCCTCAACTAATTTCACAAATCATTTTTATGACAAAGTAATCAAACGTGAGCACAGCACTTAGAGGCTTTCGCTTGATTGTTAACAATGTTTTAATATGACTTTTGAATGTTGCAAATAAAATTGACGGTTGTGGAACAGTACACAAAAATCACGGTTCGGTACATGCCGTGGTTTTGAGGTCACAGTTCAGTATGTTGTCGGTACAGTGGAAAAAAAGAAATGAAAACTTAAACTGCTTCCATTTTTTTAAAAATTAAATGAGAGAGAGTGGAAACTTCGTAACTGGGCTCAATTACTTTCAGCATGTTTCAAACCCGTGTTCTCAACGACTGAGTATGCTCGCACATCCGCTGCTATAAAAACACCCATGGCGTTTGTTATGGCTTTGGCTCGGTCTGGATTGTTAGCAAGAGGCTGCTTAAATGCCACGGGCAGCTCGGTTTGCACTGTGCTCACCTTTTTCTTGTACCACTGATGTTCACATTCGGGTGATGCCACTTCAACTGAGTGAGCAAGTTCGAAGTTCAACCAGCTACATACCCGCCCGCAGATGAAGAATGCCGGCTTATAGCTTTTGTCCGATCTACCTGTCTTTGTCTATCGTCAGAACTATTAAATGAAGATCTGTAGTGTTCTCAAAGAGCAGACTGTAATGATAGTGGAGAATCTAGTTTGTCTCCAAGGCTGCTCTGCACACATGGGCTGAACTAACAACGTCCAGTCCTTTGCTAAAGTTGCTCGGGGGAAACGCGGAGTCACAAAGAGAGTTGCGCAAACAGATAAAAGTTTTCCACGTGCAGTTGCCGTATTTGTTCGGTACACATGTACGCCGAACCGAAAGGCCCGTACTGACATTTTTCGGTAAAGAGTGAACGTCTCCTTTAACTAGCCTACAGAAAACTTCTTAAAAGTTTTGAAGCTGTGAGGTGGGTTTTGCATCAGTCAGAAATCACTCACTGATGTAACGTTTGACTTTTTAAAAATAAATACATGTCAAAAATTCCTACAGTGTCTTTAGATGTAGAAAACAAAGTTTAAAACAAGTTTTTGTTTTAGACACTACAGACCATATTCACCGACACCTCTCATGCTCCAAACTTTCATAATGTCATATTTTGTCTTTTTTTTGCAATACCAATAATTGGTCCATCTTTTGACAGCCACTTTTGGGCAGATTTTCTCTCTTCCCCACTGGTTTTAATGTATAAATCATCAGTCTGCAGCGTGCTGGAGGATATTTTATTTATTTTTTACTGGGAATTGAGCCGAAGAACTGCTACTGCAAAGCAATCAAAGTGTGAAGAACATCTTTGAAGCTGCTGTTTTTAACGGCGACAGTGACATCCCAAATAATTTCACAGCAATATAGCGGTAGAGCAGTGTTTCCTCTAGCTCATTTTCTATTCCCCAGTCTCTTCTGAGAGGATCTTCCATTCTCTCACTTTTGATTTGTTTTATTTCCCTGTCTGTACCTCAACGTGTCACTACCACACCGTATGTGTTCTAACAGAGACGGCGGTCTCAAAAGGACTAATCTAAAAAAAACATCATCTCTTTTAATCCTTTGAAAAGAACACATGAAAGCATATATATATATATATATATATATACTAGAACGAAACAACAGTTTGTAACAACGCTATAATATATATTTTCCCATTGCAAATGGTAAACTCTGGCTATCAGTACAATTTTTTCTTTTATGCGTCTAATTTTTATGCTTTTGGAGAACTAATGGAGCAACAGCACTGACCGTAGCATTGTCCAGGTCCACCCCAGCAGCGCGGGTGCTGTTGTACTGCATAAAAGGCCTGATGAAGCGCAACCTGAAGGTTCGTTCAAAGAGAAACTGGGTTTTCCTTTGGTACTCTGTCAGGCCAAAGAAGGCCATGTCCCGTAAGTTCTTCTTGGCTGACTCCAAGAGAAGCTGGGCCCTCTTCTTCTCAGGAACGGTGGACATATTATAGCAGCCAACAAGGCTCAGGTCCGCCAACATACGAACCTACAGACAAGAGAAAATAACGTGAAGGAGGTTAAAGAAATTTGCGTTCATGTGTGGTGGGATTGTATTAAAATAAGCTATCCTTCAACTAAAGCGCTCATGGCGAACCTTTAGTGTCATCATGTTCATGATCAATCATGTTCTCGTGGGAAGACCCTGGAGTCTTTTGTAGAAGTGTCGGGTGTATAGAAGTATCCAGTTTGTGCAATGTGACCACAGCCCTGTTGTAGCTTCCCTAAGGATTCAGCTGAAGTCATGAAAACTGCTGTCTGTTCAGTGTCCCAGACTTCATCTAGCAAGATTTCAAACATTTTGTGGGAATTTACACACAATCTGGGTGGAATTACTTGCAAACATGGACACAACACATGACCCAGATGGAATGTAGGAGTCCCTTCATGACAAGACCCTGAAAGATGCCGGGGATTGCAGTGGAGTCACCAATGTTCACAGGAGGAGTTCCATCTCTGAGTGCACTCTGAATATCATTCAGAGGAGTTGTAGTGCACAGTTTGATGGAAATTCCGGGCTGGATAAGGAGCTGAGAAATCAGGCTGTGATGCCACTGAAGGTTAATTACTGAGCATTTATTCGAAGAATCTGCATGCACGTGACATCATCTGTGGTGTAGGGGCCTTTGGCCTGCTTACAGAGGAATTGAAGCACCTCATCCCATCACAGTCATGACAGATAATGCTTCAATACTGTCCCGATGGCGCGGCTACTTTGAACAATTGTATAAGGCTGATCCCGCTACCAGGATGTTGGACATCTTCAGTTGCCAGTGTTTTGGTGGCTGATCTGCTACTCGGCTGCGGACCGCCAAATTTCAGTGAGGTTATAAAGGGGGTGAAACAGTTAAGGGTGGGGAAAGCTGCAGGGATCTTAGGTATCGGGGTTGAACTCCTCCAGGTGGGTGGAGATACTGTTCTACTGCTGTTAGGGGCAATCTTTGCTTCCACTTGGGGGAGACATCTCATCCTAACAGACTGGGAGAAAGGACTTTTCCCTCTCTGGAAAGGAAAGGGCTATCACCTGAATTGCAACAATAATAACCAGAATAGGCTGGCTTCATGCCCAAGAAGTCAGTGCTTCTTTGTAGCCTATGTTACAAAGTGTCAGTCAGTTGTCCAGGCTGCTTTGTGTGACATACTGAGAATTTGCGGGATCCCCAGTAAGTTGTTGGACATCATGGCTGGTCTATGCACAGGCAGTGTAATTGCTGTGTGGAGTGGGGCAGAGTCTCCAACTTCTTCCCAGTGAATTCTAGCATTCGTCAGGGATGTGTTCTGGCTCCTACTGTGTTTAATGCTTGCATGGACTGGGTGTTAGGTAGGGTGGTGGAGTCCAGCAACTTGGATGCCTTTGTCAGTGAGGAAATGTTCACTGATCTGTGATGTTTGTGGAAACAATGAATGCCCTGATTGCAGCACTTGAGAAGCTGAGGGAGGAGTTGGAATATCTGGGTTTGCGACTGTCCTGGATCAAGACCAAGATCAAGCTTTCAATGACTTCCTGGACTCAGCCAAGAGAAGTATATCTGTTTGTGGAGAAAGTTTCAAATTTGTTGAGAGATTCACTTATGTCAGCAGTGACATTCATGTCTCTGGGACCTTAGCTTTTGAGATCAAGAAATGCCTGGGAAAAATTTATGGAGTCATGAGGTCATTGGAGAGAGAAGCGTTTGGCGATGCCCATACCTCTGCAGGAGAATGAAGGCCCAAGTCTTTAAGGTCCTTGTGCTTCCAGTCTTACTGTACTATGTATTTTCAAAAGTGAGAACCAGTACTTATTTTTATTTTATTCATTCAAAAAAATTAGAGATTTTGTAGCTTTTAATTCCTTCATTCATTCATTTTTTGCTGCTTATCCGGGTGCGGTGGCAGCGGACTAAGCAGCTCAGCCCACACTTCCCTATCCTTGGCCAGGCCCTCTAACTCCTCCTGGGGAATCCCTAGGCGTTCCAAAGCCAGCTGGGAGATGTAATCCCTTCAGCATGTCCTTGGTCTTCCCCGGAGCCTCCCAAATGGAAGGAGTGCCATGCGCTTTTAATTATTATTATTATTTTTTTTAAGTTTTGGGCATGTTTGCCTTTGCACATTATTATATCTATTAAAAATGAGAGGACATGTATAACATATGTGTATTCTCAAATGTAATCCAGAACAGCTTTGTTGACCTTCAGCAGATGCATATGCTGTAGTAAGTGCTGCTCTTATTTATTTCACAGTATAAAGAAAACGAAGACAAGCATATTCAAAAAAAACATCATAAATGAAAATAAACATTCGTTAAAGCCTTACTGCAGAGGTACAGACACCCATTATCAAAGCAAGCAGATGTTTGTGCAGTGGAGAAACACAGAGTGAGAGGCTTTTCATGGAAAAGAAACACTGCCTTAAGCTTCAATATGTTAAGCAGAAAGGGGGCGATACACTAAAAAAAACAAACAAGAAAGTGATGCACTTTTGTCAACCAATGACAGTTACCTGCTGCCATTTGAGAAACACCACGATTTGATTTCATTTTGTAAATATGTCACTCTGTGTCACATCTACAGAATGCCATCATTTCATTTTTTCATTTATTCATCTGTTTCCATATATCTCTCCACCAAAATTCTTTGATTCTGCTTTAACCTGCATTTTTTCTGCAAATC
Source organism: Chatrabus melanurus (assembly GCA_900302635.1). Taxonomy (NCBI): domain Eukaryota; kingdom Metazoa; phylum Chordata; class Actinopteri; order Batrachoidiformes; family Batrachoididae; genus Chatrabus; species Chatrabus melanurus. The sequence goes on along the minus strand of OMMV01052625.1, from coordinate 9,521 downwards.
CTCGAATAATATAACTACCTTGTAATATCTTGGAATCCCATCAAGAACCTTTGATGCCGGTCGAGCAAAACTCTCCAAACATGCATTGGATGATGTACCACTGTGTGGAAGAAGAGGGACTGCATACCGATTTGGATTCACAAGTACACCGCGTCTCTGCTGGACCACCAGGATGCCTCAAGTGTGTGTATGTGTTATTAAGTCATGGGACCCTGAGTAATAACACCCTCGGGTCAGATGAGATAAGCTGGCCAACACGCTTAGGTGGGAGACTGAGATAGCATGAGAAAGGAATGTGTGAATTTGAGGCATTTATGGCCAGCAGGCAAACTCTTCAGTGCCTGGGTACGAATATGTGTGTGTGTGAGAGAGACGGAGCGCGTACACATGTGGCTGAGTGCATTTCTGAAATATTAGTTTGCTCTTTCTCAGTGCAATACTTTATGGCCAACGCAAATAAAAAAGAAAATATACTTACTGTGTTTTTTATTTAATATGCTCTAAGTGTTCGTCACTACAAAAAAAATCTGAATTTCAAAAAAATTTTCTGCAGTGACGGTGCCTCAACTATACATCATCATTTTCCAGTGGACAAGGATTTTAGGTATCGCCGAATGATTGAGTGTTGGCACAGAAAAAACTGTACATCACCTTAATGCAACAGCGAACAACACTGTTAGAGCCAACAAGCACAGACGTTAGAGTAGGTCAGGTGCTTTGAGACAAAGTTACTTTTGCAGCTGATGACAAATGCCAGAATCAAGAAGAAAATCAGCTAATATACATGTGCAGGCAATTAGAACTACATACATTAAATCATTTAATGAAAAAGACAAATCTGGAATTTGTATGTGACAACACTGCATCATGTCCTATTTTGTTTGATTTGAATGATGAAGCGTGAGAGACGTACTGATCAACTGAGCGGTATACTTAGAAGACGCCATCAGCAGTCGCTAACATATGATTATGAAAAGTGTTCCTAAATTGGGGTGGGCATGGAGGGGTGGAAAAGTAAAACCTACCTGTCTATTGTTGGCCAGGTTGTACGGACAGTCCATGAACTGCTGCAGGGTGCATCCTGACCAATCGGAGCCTTCGTAGCACGACGGCAGCTCCTCGGGCGTGGGAGTTCTTCCATCGCACATGTGCAGAGACGTTTTCCACGTGGCTCCCCGCTGTACGTGCCTCCACTCGCTGAGGTAGCGAGACACCGGGTCCCTCAGCAGTGTGATGTAGTAGAACTTCCTGTTGTGGGGGCAGAAAGGTGGAGGTGCAGAAAGAGGAGGCAGAGAACGGGAAGGAGAGATAAATAGCAGGGATATAAATGGAGAGAAGGGGAGGTAGAGGAAGCAGAGGGATGAGAAAAAGAATGAATAAAGATTTATATCAATAATTTACTGCCTTAGTCACAGCGAAACCTGTCTTTGATGTAGGCATAGCCAATAAAAAACAGGAATAAAAACTCGCAACAGAGTGCATTTACAAGATAAATCAAAACTAGAGGTCTGTGAGCAAGCTCAAAAAATTATACCCACCCCCCTAGTTGCTTGCATGTATTATATATTGTTGGTAGTAAATCTTTTGTGATGAAATTTGCAAATTAACAAACTGGTCAACCTGAATACATATAAGTGACAAATATGATGTATTAAAAAAACAAAAACAAAAGTCCAATTATCTCCCCTTGAAGGTGTCAGATATGATTTTCCTTCATGCACAGCTTCATATGTGTGCTACCATTACCAAGTTTCATTTAAATCCACCAACCGGTTTAAGAAGAGTTGCCCTTACAAAGTCAATATGATATGGTGCATCAATTAAACACAAAATTCCAATTAACTCCCCTTGAAGATGTTGGAGCGGAATTATTTTCCTTCATGTGCATCTTCATATGGTGTGCTATCATTGCGTGAAGTTTCACTGAAATCCACCAACCAGTTTTTATTTTTTAAATTTCATACCAGCTCATTGTTGTCTTGGTGTGTTTAGCGGTACAGCAAGAGTTACAAGCAAAATGCAGTGAAACAACTCATAACTCAGACATCCTACAATGGACAATAATCCAGCCGATCTGGATTTACACCTAGATCACCATCCATAGCTACACACTTGCGCGACGCATATGGCTGCCAATTTTTTTTATCTAGATATGTGCAGTTATTAGTAATGATGAAATATGCCCACTGCTACAGTGCCAAATAAAGTGCTAATTAACTCCTGCCGACTCTACATTCGCACACGGATCATCATAAAATTTAATGGATTCATCTTCTATCCCAGCAGATATTTCCAAGACGTTTCATAAAAAAATCAGTAATTATTTGATTAATCCTGATAATCAGACTGATAACACAGAAATGGAGGTGAAAGCATCACGTTCTTGCTGGAAATAAAAAAATACTGCATCACATGTAATTCCCCAGTTGCCCATGTGGTGGTACTGTTTACAACCGTTTGCTGCAGTCCTTCAGTTGAAATCCATGTAACTCAGTAGGAGAAATGCTTGGAGGATGTCGTGCCAAATGCTGTATTATTTACACTTAATAGAGGCAGACCTGTGATACAGAAAAGCCGAGTGGGCAGCAGATTGGTCATCAAACCACAATGAATGCAAAGGAGAAGCAAGGGAAGAATCTGATTTGTCAGGCGGCAGATTGGGTCAGCGTTCAGGCCAATGTGGAGGAACAGAAACTGCTGGCACAAGCACATCTCACTCTGCAACACACGGCAACATGCTGCAAACAATCTTGTTTCTCAGAATCTGACACAGCGTCGAAAATTCTTCCTCTGTCTTCACAGTTTTCACAAAGTATCAATTCTGCCTCTGAGAGATGACTCATCCTGCAACTGAGATTTGGTGGGGACTGCTTCTCTCTCACCGTGTTTGTAATGTAACGTGCTCAGTACAGGTCAACGTCTCTCCAGAGGGGACACGCCCACCAGAGCTGACACCTTTCCAGGCTTTCACACTCCATCTAATTACTGCAGTCTAATCAATCAACACGTCCTCACTAACCACGCGCGCACAAACTGTGCGTTTCTGTTGTCCGCTGTGCAACTGGGAGTGATGGTATGGATTTATCTGTGCAACTGACACACGCCAGCGCTCGAAAACACACAGAGTGCGAACCCAGCTGCACGGGCTCGTCTCTCTTGCATCGTGTCGGAGGAATGTTTGCACATTGAATTTTGTGTGCTGACAGGACTCCGCCAAATAGCCTGTTCCACACAAGTCAACTCAAAGCCGCTCACATGTACACACAGATTCCCTAATCATCAGCTTCACACTGCGGCAAAAAAGGAGGGGTTTCCAGGTGGACACAAAGCCCCAAGCGTGACACAAACAGAAGTAGTGTCCACCCGGTTATTTAAAATGGGCAAAAACCTCAACATCGAGTGGCACTAAGGAGATTCTGAACAACAATAAAAGCCAAACCCTACATCTAAACGAGAAAGTGAAAAACAACACAACTGAGTCCCTAAATCCAACAGCTGCGTGGAGATCCTTGAAAACAAAACAAACCCATCCTAAATCAGATTCCATTTGGGACATCTGGCAGAAAAACAGACACACCCTACATCAAGCTGCAGGAGGAGATCCCTGCAAATCACGAGAGTCAACTTTAAATCTAGTAGCAGCAGAGGGATCATGGACAATGAAACAGCTAAACCCTAAATCCAGCGGCACCTGGGAAATCCCAGGCAACGAACCAAACAGAGCCACAATCAAGGGCCAGAGGGGGATCGCGGCCATAGAAACAAGTAACTGAACTCTAAATCCCATCAACCTAAACTTATCTCATCCCCGATCTAATCAAAAGCAGGGAGGGGGAGGCACAGTCAAACCGGAGCCTGCAGGAGAACATTACAGAGATTCCTGTGATGACATTATCAGGATCCCTAAGTCTCCCCAGAGTTTAAGTGTGCGCTTGCGTAAGCCCACGCCTATTAAATCAGTGATGACATTTTCCACCTCTTGGCTTCTGTTCCACTGGAAAAAAAAAAAAAAAAGTGTTGTTTGGCCCTAGCTGCACAGACAGAGAGAGAATGAGGGAAAGGGTGAAAACACGGAGTGAGAGAGAGAGAGCGATGGAGAGAGAGAGAGAGAGGGAGGGGGCGGAAGAGAATTTCAATTAGTTTTCTAATACTGTGAAAGCAGCGAGGGCCCCGAGCCCAAGTGATTTATCAAAGTTATGGCTCCTGCTATAATGAAGGCTCAGGCATATTACCAGGCAAAAATAAATAAATAACACGCACACAAACGTGCAGCGCATAAACACGCTGAATCGCACACATACACACATGCAAACTTAAACAAATGGTCTTAAACGGCATTCCTGCCTGTCGTGTCAGCTGGGTCACGGAGACTGCAGAACTGGTGCCGTGGAGACTTTCGCGCCTCAAAGCCTAATGATGTCTGGCCGTGTACTCAGATCTCTGGGTAATTATGTTTCAAACCCACACACATGCGTTTACGTGCACACCAACAAGCGCGCACTCATCCACTCCCTTTAACCCGCGTGTGCTCGCTCTCTGCCTCGGAGGCAGCAGAACATTACAGCAGGTATTTTTCTCATAGGTGAGATTGCTTATAGTTGAAGGATGTGCGCACGTCAAATTAACTTCAAAGCTAATATGCGGCGCTCAATCTCTCACCGCTGGCTGAACACTGCATTCGGCAGTCTGGGAAGAGCGGCGTTCGCTTGCAGACTAAATTTATGTGCAATGCGTTAACGCGCAAAATTTCTCCAGTCTGTTGTGTTCGCTTTAGTTATCTGCAAATAGAATACGGCCCCTGACACTACTGCAGAACTCTCAAAGCCACGTTTATCGGGTGTCAAACACATTGCCTAAATGGTGAACACTTTATCATCTTATTGATTTATTCTGCCCGTGGATAGTAGAAACACAAAAAGTGAGTGTTTGGCAGAGAAAGGCTTGATGAAATTATTGTCAAAACAAGTCTGATTGGGACTGAACAAGGGCAGGTTCCGTCTCACCTCTTCAATTTCTTTTTGTTTCCAGAACCACGTTTAAAATCGAAGCTATAAGCACAGGATGAAGTAGACTTGTCTGTCTGACTAAAAGCAAGTGAAAACATGCCACTATTCAATCTCTCGTTCCTTTAGAGGAACTTTTTCACCTTTTAACCTGCCCTTTTCTCCACCATCTCTAATGCCTGCTCTAAGCTTTTATAGACAATTTTGGTTTCCCAGTGAGACGCTGACAGGCACGGGAAGTGGTCTGCTGGACAACTTCAGCTTCTCACTTTTTTCTGGGTGCTCCCACAGTGAGGGAGGCTACAAATGTCTTGGTGGTCAGGCTCAGATATATGAAGGTTTCACTGTTTTATACGTTACTGACTAGCCATGCAAACAGTTAATATAATTTGATAATTGTGCTATCTACAGATGGCTATTTCAGTATATTTTGATGAAATATATTTGTTGGACCATTCTGGATTTTAGGGAGGACAGTTAAGATTTGATTGTACTGCAGGTTTAGCTTGAGAACTTTCTGTGCATATTTTAATAAATTTTAAAAGTAGAAGTAAGTCCTATATAGGCCCCGGGGTCTGGTCATCCTCAGATTCTGCAGCGTAAAGCGGATGAGAGACTACAACTTCCCCTGGATGGGATGCCAGTCCATCACAGGTTAATTCCCCAGCCAAAACAAAGACCTATTTATAGCTAGATGGACTGGGACAATGCAGATGAAGTGTCTTGTCCAAAGACACAGACAGGTCGTGTGACAGAGAATATGTCTACATATGGGTAGTCCAACTCCTATCCCACAGAGCTACCTGTTTTGCATTAATATATTTTAAGAGACAAAAGCCAAAAAGAACTGGTGATAGATCAAATTCTAGATTGATTTTTTGTTTCAGTAAACTTTAGGGAAAACAGTTCAGTGTTTCCCTTAGGATTTTTTTTTGTTGGTTATCAGGCTAACAAGCCAGACTTCAGCTCCAGGATTTAATTACAAAACATGTTGTCAGTCATCGTCAGGAATCACAGTGCCTGGGTTTGTGATTGTCTAGGATCAAGACTTTGGGCGTACTCACACTAGTCCTAGGTGCATTGGGCGGTGCCCGAGCACAACTTTCCCCCCGGCGCACTCTCCCGCTGGCCTGCACTCACACTGCACTCCACATTCGGGGCCAGAACATGTTTACGTCAACACAATGTGACTTGTTTTGAGAAAGAATAATGGAATATATCATTGAAAGATTACTGGGTTTAGCCCTATTCTGATGAGATTAGTGTTACTGTATTTTCCAGAGTATAAGTCATACTGGAGTATAAATCACACCCTTTTTTGTATGTGGAACTCACTTTGTAACACAGCGTTTCACTGGGGGCAAGTTTAACAACGGACAGGAACTCAGTGTAGCATGTGCACACCACAACCTGTGTTGTTACTTAAGGCTGGTATCTCACAGAGCGGCGAACGCTGATGAACGTTGCAATTTTTGGATTCGCCGCTTTTCTGACGAATGTTGGCGAAAACCAGAGTTCACCTCTGTCATGAGCAGCATTTTTCTGTCAGGAAGAAGCCCGATGTGCTGCTGCCCTTGAGGAAGAATCGCTTTTTCTGGCTGCTGCTGCAGCTTTCGCTTGTGCTCACTACGTGGCGAACCGAAAATAACTTTTGTGACACGTTTTTACAACCATTTGCAACTGTTTGCAGAAAAATACATTCGCAAAGAAATTTTGGACATGTTCAAAATTAAAAGTTTAAAAGTTTTGCAACCTTTTACAAACTCTGACGAAATCCAAAAATTGCAACGTTCGTCAGCATTCACCGCTGCGTGAGATACGGGCTTTAACATAGGCACTTTTAAATTCCCAAAATAAGCAAGATGGACAAATAAGGTGCGCTGTACAAAATAATGGATGTTATCTGACGCAGTTTGTAAAAAACAAATCATCAGATGGACACGGATTGCTGACCTACAGCAACATGTAGAAGTGAACAGTGGATTTATGCAAGCAGCACTCAGTTTGTGATGTGTAACATAAGGACTGTTAAATTCCCCCCAAAAAGCAAACAAGTCAAGACAAGTCAAGTCTGGGAGCATGCGGTAATGCTGCGCTTCGCCGCATCCACGACACCATGGAACTGCCCCGGGTCCCAGATAGCAACCACCCAAGCAAACAACCTGTCCATTCCCATATCTTTAAAATAACCATCTATCTGCCGCAGCCAGGTGAAGCATAGGCGTCCCCTTGGACTGTCTCCAGCCACTGGGGTCCTCAACACTCAGGCACATATATGTGCTGGATCATTCACACAGAAATACACCACATGGCTAAAATGTTGAAGCTGATGCTACCTCACTGGGATGGGGAGTATCTCAAGTACTGCAATCAGGGTATCCATTGATTCTGCAAAGATCACAGCATCGTCCATGAAGTCGAGGTCAGTAAACCTTTCCACATTAACAAAAACACCCAAGTCGCTGGTTTCCACAACCCTACCCAATACCCAGTCCATGCGAGCATTGAACAGCGTAGGAGACAGAACACATCCCTGTTTTCACTGGGAAAAACTCAGATTATCTGCCTCCACTCCGTACAGCACTCACAGTATCTGTGTATATACTGGCTATGATGTCCAGCAACTTCGTGGGGATCCCACGAATTCTCAGGATGTCCCACAGAGCAGTCCAATCAACAGAGTGAAACGTTTTGCAAAAATCAACATAGGCTGCAAAGAAGCACAGCCAATATTCACGCTTGTGTTCTACGAGTACTCGCAGGGCGAGGATGCGGTCGATGGTTGACTTCTTAGGTGTGAAGCCAGACTGTTCCGGTTGCTGAGTCGCAAGTAGCTGGAACTGAATCCTATTAGGAATAATCCTTGCAAGCACCTTCCCCAGCACAGAGTGCAGTGTAATACCCCTGCAGTTGTTACAATCCATGCAATCCCCCTTTCCTTTCCAGATTGGGACAATAAGTCCTTTCTTCGAGTCTGTAGGGATGTCCAAGTTTTTAAGGTCTTTGTGCTTCCTGTCTTACTTTATGGTTGTGAGACTTGGATGCTATAGCCAGTGACCTAAGGTGATGACTGGATGTCTTTGGTACCAGGTTGCGTCGGAGGATCATTGGGTCCTGCTGGAATGACTGTGTCACATGAGCTGTTATTTAGGAAGACCCAAAGGAGAAGTATCATTTGCATTGTGAGGGAGCGTCAGGTTTGACATTTTGCCCATGTGGCGCGTTTCCCTGTGCATGATCCAGCATGTAGGTGCCTTACTGTTGAGGACCTCAGTGCTTGGAGAAGGCCAAGGGGACGCCCTCGCTTCACCTGGCTGCAGCAGATAGATGGCTCCTTTCGAGAGATGGGGGTGGACCAGTTGTCTGCCTGGTTGGTTGCCATCCAGGACCCAAGGTGTTTCCGTGGTGTTATGGATGCGGCGACGTGCGACACCAGCGCATGCTCTCAGACTTGAGTCATCATTTTGAGCCACTCATCTTTGTCTTGCTTTGTCACACACCTTATAGAATCTACTATGCACATGTTTCTAAATGACTGCTGCACAAAATCTTTTGATATTGAGAAGTTTAGGTCTGTTGTTAGGACAACTTTAACTAATGTCAGCTTGATGCTGTTAAGCTATAAATGTTTAATTGTGAAGCATATTCAGAGAAATGAGTTATCAGAAGAAACTTTATGATTTTCCCTTTACTACATGCAGCATCAGAGACAAGCTGAGATGTTCATACCAGCTCTCAGTTCATTCTAGTTAAGTAAAGTGCAGATTTACCAGGCCAACATAATGTTAGGGGAAACCCTGTGGTTGTAGTGAGACCTTTGTGACCAATCAGTACCAGAGAAGTTCTTCTCTGGTACTGGAACTTTCAAAAACGTTTGGTAATACAGCAACGGAAAATGGCCTTTGACTCTAAATAAGACAAAATTTCATCAAGCTCTCAGTAAGCCACAAAGTCGTAAACCACATTCTCATTTTCATGCATCCCGGAAGCTCGCTGTTTGAAACCTTGTCTTTACCATTGAAAATCTTTGAGTGTCTGGGTAGGTGTCCGTGGCGAACTGGGATGTTCTGTGATTGGGATGTGGTCTTATTTTATTACCATGGCTGAATTTAATGTTTGAAAATTTCTTGTTTTTTTCTCCCCATCACGTCTTTTGATATATTTCGGCAATCCCTTGCATTTCCATTACATACTGTAACATGACCCGGAAGATTTCCAGAAGTGGCTCGGTTGTGCTAAAGTTATACTACATGTGTACTATGGTGTTGATGGTTATGCTATGGTTATTTTGCACAATACACATGGTACAAGCTTGGTGCATTAAGTCATCACACTGTGCGCTAGATCGGCGTGTTACATCAAACAGAGTGCTACATCACATTCATGGGCAACTGTAATCTTCCCACACTAGTTTGTCACTGTTCTAGACTGTGACCTTCGAGGATGGATATCCGTGAAAGTGAGAATGCCGCTTTACCTATAAAACAGTTGATTATGAAAATAGTTTATAAATGCAGC
>OMMV01052609.1:0-11567 GCA_900302635.1 Chatrabus melanurus | reverse complement strand
GGATTTGTACGAAATTGGGAGGAAGGATAGGAAATATTATGTGGAATCACCTCAACTATTGTGGGTGGTGACCCCGACTAAAATATAGAAACTTGACATTTACTTTTCTGACCATGATATGGTTTCTGTTTGTCTTCTCATTTAGTTCTTGAAAGACGGTCAATTTTGTTTATGTTACGAAGCTAGATGCCAATATAAGTTTTGAATTTCAACAATACATTTTTCATTACAAATGGTTTTGTTTTTAATTTTCAAGACAACAGTGTAATGTTCATGTACAGAAGCACGTTTTGAATATAATTTCGTTATTATTGAATGATTTTTTTGTTCATTTCTTCTAATTAAATAATGGACCCGTCATCCATATTCCCTTTAAAGCAATTTAATTATTGAATGGGTTTCACTGAAAGTTGGATTAGCCATTAGCCACAATATGTTAACAAAAGGGAATGATATTAAGCGTTTGATGATCCAAGTATATCAGTGCATTCTAGATCCGCGCCCGGATTACGATCCAGGATAATTGTAGGTCCCAGGATACGTGGCATTGGCCGGGTCTGCGCTCTCCGAGTGCCGTTCTAGTTCTGACTGTTTTGACGATCTTGACCTTGTTACTCATCTGGAGACACTCACCAAGAAATCGTCCTTCCAAGTTTGGTGAAAATCTGCTCAGCCATTTCTGAGTTAATTTACACACACACACACACACACACACGAGCGATTTCAATACCCTGTGTTACCGCTGGCGTGCAGGGCAGTAATGGAACAGGTATTATTATAGAGGAAGGCAAGTTCCTCAGTTCCAGTATGAGGTGGCAGGGATTCAATAGTGCAGGTTTCAGGAGCGGCTCCAAAGGCAGTAGAGAACATCGTAACAGAGAGTGGATTAAGATAACGAGAGCAGTGAGGAGTCATGGAAGGCAAAGAGACATCAAACACAATAAAGCTATGATCAGAGATGCAAGGATGTGTTATCACAAGGTTGGGAACCAGGAAACCAGATGACAAAACTAAAACCAAAGTGTGTTCTTGTTTATGAGCAGGTCCTGTGCCATGCTGGGTCAGATTAAAAAGTCAACCACGTACGCCACGTGTAATGACGATGCACTACCTGGAGTTGCATCAGGAAGGCCATCCGGCATAAAACCTGTGCCAAATCCCAATGCGGAACTGTACTGGATCCACTGTGGCGACCCTGAACAATCGGGGCGAGCCGAAAGACAAACAACAATGACGATGCACTACCATACTTTTTTTTATTAGCTGCTGAAAACAAGTTTCATATCAGGAAGTAAAATAATATCAGCGGAATTTGACACAGCTCATTTCTACAACCTTAACTCAGAGCTCACTCATCAGTGTAGCAGCTATAAATTTTTGTGTGTGTGTGCTGGTGCTCAGCCTAATTGCAGTACAGTGTGCCCATATGTTACGCACCATAACTTGCACATGTGCTTTCTATTTTATCCTCTTGTTCCTCCCTTATGGCTGTAACATAGCATCATACATATTTTATTTTTATGGTAATGCATGAAATCCAAATCACATTTCTAAATCAAACCCAGGTGGAGTCATAGCAGTAAAAATATGAGACTGTGGAGCACTTGCAGGCATGCACGCACACACGCACGGGCGCGCATGCGCGCATGCATGCACTCACAAGTAATTAAATGTTCATGATTGAAGGAGAAACCACCTGAAAAACAATCACCTTTTGTCATGACACATGGAAAGACGTTTTTTTTTGGTCAACATGCTTAACTGCAGATTATTTTCCACCACATACATATATGTGGTGAGGGATAAAATTGCAGCTCTGCTTTGTATGAAGTATAATTTTTCATATATACCAAACCATCTGAAACACATCAGTTTTGATACTGTGCATCTGGTGAAACCTGACATATATTGGCTTTTCTGAATTGTAATTTTTTGCAGGGTAATAATATGTTTACTCAATTTCAAGGGGTCACATGACAAACTCACAGCGCCTTATCTTGATTATCTATAGTGCATGGTCCAAAGTGAATAGCACAAGTGCATTGGATGCGTGTCCAGTTCCAGTTTGCTATTTACATGACGCGTAATCAGAGGACAAACTAAAGTGCAGGGCGCAAAGAGATTCTAGCTAGGGTCTTACTTAATCATGGGTGTATTACCCCCTTAATTCACGGTGGGAAAATGGGGAAAGAAAATTACTGCTGCAATATTAAAATTGTATATATTCTTTATGGTATCAGCCAGCTGTGACTCATACCAGAGTGATATATATACAGACAAGGGGAGACACGAAAAAAATGATGGGTGTGTTTTGGATGTAACATGAATTATACCAATCAGAGTGTACCGGTAATCTGTCACTGCAGTTAAGAGGTGTGCGGGCTTGAACCTGGAGGTCAGGTAAGGTTTGGGATCATGCAGTGGTGCCGCTATGTCCACCACACTATGGAACCATTTTGAGTCCTGGATGGCAACCACACAGGCAGACAACCGGTCCATCCCCACCTCTCGAAAGTAACCGTCTATCTGGTGAAATGTGGGCGTCCTCTCGGCCTTTTTCAGTCACTGAGGTCCTCAACACTGAGGCACCTGCGTTCTGGATCGTGCCCAGAGAAATGCACATGGGCAAAATGTCATAGCTGACGTTCCCTCACAATGCAAGTGATACTCGTCATCTGAGTCTCCATAAGTAACCATTTGTTTGACGCAAAGTCATTCCAGCAGTACCCAAGGATCCTCCAAAAAGACCTCGTATCAAAGACATCCAGTCATTGCACACTGGTTAGTATGTAAGTCTCACAACCATACAGTAAGACAGGAAGTACCAGGACCCTAAAGTCTTGGACATTCATTCTCCTGCAAAGATATCGACATTGCCAAACGTCTCTGTCTAGTGATCTCATGACTCCATAAGCTCTTCCCAGGCATCTTTCAGTGTCAAAGGCTGAGGACCCAGAGACATGAATTTCACTGCCGATATAACTTAATGTCTCTATAAGTTCCACACATTTACCACTTACAGATTCACTTCTGATGGCTGAGTCCAGGAAGTCATTGAAAGCCTCGATTTTATTCTTAATCCAGGAAAACTGCAAACCCAGACACTCTGATTCTGCACTCAGCTTCTCAAGTGCTGCAATCAGGGTATCCATTGATTCTGCAAAGATCACAACACTGTCCATGAAGTCAGGTCCAGGGCCTTTCATTGTCAACAAAGGCACTTAAGACGCTGGTTTCCACAACCCAACCCAACATTATTACTCTACCCAAATTATTACCCTACCCAACACCCAATGCACCTGGAGCATTGCTGTTTATTTTGTAGGCAACAGAACTGAGAGGTTTTCTGGTGAGAAAATGAACCATATTTGATCAGATTGTTTAAGGGAGCAGCACAGTAACTAAACTCTGTGCTGAACCTTCGGCCAAAATTTTGGCGGTCCATGGCGCAATCACTTTCTGCTGCCTCATGACAGCAATGCAGTAGCTCTACGTCTGATCACATCTCACATTTTAAGACCAATACACCTATGCGCACACAGACAACATTAGCCTGGGCGTGAAAATGACAACTGAGAACTGTGTCCATCAGAAACACACAATGACATTTGTGCTGCGCTGTGTGCTGCTTTGCACTGGGTGTAAGGGAGCTTTCACACATACATTGTTTTGTCCGGACTTTGGAACTTTTCAGTTTGGTCCGAACCAAAACAGCAGGTATTAAAGCTGCCTTGTACTGCGGACCGCATCAACAGACCAAAATTTGATCCGACCAAAAGAGGTGGTCTCAGTCCAGATCAAACTGAACCACGATCCGGTGTGTTTGCAGTGTGGAAACACTTTTTGGATTTTTCGGACAAATTACAGGAAGTTAAGACAGGTGATCGACACCCATTAAACAGTGGAAGAAGAAAAGAAATGGACAATAATTTAATTAATTTACTTGATTAAAAGTGGGTGACTCTGTACTGCTGTCCATTTTTTTCTCCTTGTTAAAGATAAAACATCCGTTTTTAGTGTTGCTGTGGCAGGTGGTAAAAGTTGAAAATATTTCACTTTTGACGACGTCGTGTGGCACTGATAAAAATACCTTAACAATAATGGTGTAGTTGCAAAGAAAAGAAACTGTTCATTCATTTTTCTCTGTTCAAACAGAACTTTTTTTGTGTCAAGTATGGGGAGACGCTTTCTACATAGATGATGACATCAGGACGTAAGTACATCTTGAAAAGTTCTTCTGTCCGTCCGCAACATTGCAGTGTGAAACCAAACTAACTAGACCAAATTTATACAAACATGAACCTTGGTTTGGACCTTGTTTCGGACTTTCATGTGTGAAAGCGCCCTGAGATAGGGTCCAAAGTGTTGCATTGAGCTGCAAGAGGTGGTGGGGATTTTAGTATTCCTGGCTGATATGTGGCCTCAACCCTCTACTGTCCAAATACTGTGAAATGAAACAGAGATTAGGACAGCATCTGGTTTGGGCTCTGTGCTGCTTTCACACTCCTGTTGGAGCACCTCGCTGATTGTGCAATTTGGGACCTTTAACTGCTAATGATATGAACTGTTCAGGCCAGTACACAGGCACTTATAAAGGCTCCCTGCTGATCTTTAATAGCCATGAGGGAGACCAAACTAAGAAACTGCACTGTTAAAAAAAAAAAAGAGTTGAGAACACCTAAAATCTCAAGGTAACATGGCTGCAATAATTTGATGTTATGATTATAGGCTGAGTAAACTCCAAACACATTTATGCAGCCAGTTGCCGAGTTTAAAAAAAAAGAAGTTTTTTCAATTTTTATTTTTTTTAAACTTTTTACAGTGTGTGGGATGTCAAGCTGACGTTACCTGTTGAGACTCAGATTCAACACTTTATTTTATATATCTGCTAACATTACCACATTTCAACAATGATTCATAACACAGGCTACAATGACAAGAAGCAAAACTCAAGGCTGTTTTTGTTATGGAAAAATTGTAGCCCAGAATTGGTGACTGGAAATCTATTTTGATTGAATATCCAGGGCCTGAACTTTACAGTTGCGCTGTCAAATTGGAAAAACAGCATCATAGGCCAGAGTGCTGTTTTTTCCATTTCCATCCATTAAAACAGAGTTCCAACCTCTGCGCAATCCAGCCGTTCAACTGAAACGAAGAGTGCTTTGTCAAATTTCAAAAGAAAAAGTATTTCTCCATTATAAAACCAAAGTAGATACAAAACTTTTCACATTGCTGCTTGAGCTCTTCATCAGCTACCATGTCGTTATTCAGAAGCTCTGTTTTGATCTCGTGAATAATTAAGACATAAGGGTAAATGTGTTGTTGCTGAAAGCAGCAACCAGATGATGGAATCAAGGGGCCTTTCCACAGAAAGGCTACAAACTGCTACAACGCTGACTTTCACATGTCGCTGTGAAATAACAGAGCCAAAAGATTCGTGGAACATCTGCTTGGGTCTTTTTGGATAATATATGATTACATAATTCCATTGCTCAGATTTACATGCACAAATAACTACAATGTGGGTGTAATGTATTAATATAGTCAACAATGTCAAAGATTTCTTTGAGAGTTAAGCTGTAATTACATGTTAACTGGCTTGCTCTCAGGTTACATGCATAAAACGTCATTAGCATCACTGTTGCAGCAATTTTGGTATTGCATCAACTTTAAGAAAGCAAAAATTCTGCCCTGTTATCTCCACTTGTGTTTATACTATAAAACACTTTTGGGCAACATGAAGAACATGTAAAGAGCAAGTAAGCTAAATTTAAATGCCTACTGGAGTGTGGCAGAGATTAACATTGGCGTTATGGTATGTCATGAATTGAACCCAATATGCAGACAGATGCAGGAAACCAGGTAAAGTATAAATAATAAATGAACTTATTAACAAGAGTACAAACTAAAAAGGGGCTTAAACAGGAGACCAGGAGAAATCAGGAGTCAAGTCAAAACAATAACCAAAATTAATGGGCAAAGTCAAAAATAATATGAAGGTTAAAGTCAAGGTCGAACTACAAACAAAGGGGTCAGAGTTAAAATGGAGAACTTAACTGAGGGGGTGACAGGGTCAAAGAGGGATAAACCGAGTACTTAACCAAAAGGAGGGACCAGTGAACATCAGGGAGGAAGTCCAGGTCAGGGGAGAAGTCCAGGTCTGGAGAAGTCCAAAAAAGTCCTGGAGAAGTCCAGGTGAAGAAACGGAAACAGGGTCAGGAACGGGAGAGTACCACCGAGGGCTGCAAACAAACAATTTAAACCAAGAGCAAAGCAAGGAATAAAATTAGTACGAGGACTGAACACTACACTGAAACAAAGCAACACACAGGGGATGAATGCTGAATGAACTGGCAACTAACTCATACTGCGGAGGGCTTAAATAGTGAAATGGATAACGAGTTAATACAAGACAGGTGCTGTGACGAGGGAGTGAATTCAGGTGCACATTGCGAAACACACCTACAAGAGCACAGAGACATGTGTCAGACACTGTGAACACAAACTAAGGCCACATTTACACGTAAATAATATTTACAGAAAAGGATATTTCCCCCCTCTTTGTTTCCAAAAAAGTTTTCATTTACACGAACCCGCATAAATACGCCGTCAGGAGCATGCCAAACCTGTAGGTGGCAGTGCAACAAGAAGCTCAAACCACGTTAGCCAATAAAAATCCTGCAAAAAGCAACAACAACGAATAACCGACACAATCACTTCCTGTTGCTTTTGAATGCAGATATGACGCCTGCGGCCAGGTTCGTTTGTTTGGACAGACAGAGAAGTGGAGCTACTCCTACGTGTGACGTTAGAATATAAAACTCTGTTTCACCCTGTTTACATTAATACGTGAAAACGGAGTTTTCCCAAATCTCCACTTTGGCCGGAGTTTTCTGAAATAATCGTTTTCAGTGGGCTAAGCCTCCGTTTTCATGTAGAGGGAAGGCAAAAACGCATGGAAATATTACAGTCTACGTGTAAACGTGGCCTAAGTGAAGACCAAATCTCAAGACAAAATAATCACAGGCAAACTGAAAAAATAACTAATACAGAAAATAACTGAAACGTGACTGAGAAAAACTAGAGGAGAACTTAGGACTGCGGAAAGCATAAAATAATATCAAGTGATCAAAACCTAAACATTGAACACAGAGGGCACAGGACAAATGACAGGACACAACAATTGCATGAATAAACAAAGCAATCAGAGATGGCAGACTTCACCCCATTCATGCAACTACGTAGTAATTTGGGCTATTGATGAGCTATTCTATGATAATTTTCTCACCAATTGTTCAACATTCGTCTACATTCGATATATGATTAGATTTTTTTTTAAATATTGTAATATGAAGAAAATAATAAAGTACTCCAGATTGACGCCTGATGGCCGTTGACCGCGTCTGCTGTGATTTTCCAGTGGCCGTTGACCGCGGATTTGCTAACTGCCGCTATACTATTGACGACTGATGGCCGTTGACCACGTTCATGTATGATTTCCTATAGGTGGCCCATTGTAACCAAGCCTCTATCTGCGTTCATTTCCGAGATATGGCCAGGTATTACCAAGTGCGGAATCACACACAGACAAACACACACACAGAGCCACTAAAAACAATACTTCACTCCCCCACCAGGGGGTGAAGTAACAAACAAACAAACAAACAAACAAACCCAAAATCTGATCACAGACTGATGCAGGATTGATTTGCTTTCATGTTGAAGCTTGTTGCTATGGGTAACTAATGCTTAGCTTTCTAACTTACTGAATCTACCGCAGAATGCGATTTTGCTATTTTATCAAGTTAACAATATTTTGTGAAGTAAGGTACCACCGAAGACATTTTGATACATAAAAGATAAGTTGACTTTGTTTTTTTACAGCCAAGCAATATTGAAATATTGTTAGCAGTATTTGCTAATAGTAGGTGTTCTACTCACTCCCTGAGAACTCGGCTAATTTTTGACGATTGAAGGAGGATTTAAGTAATGAATGAGTGACATGGAGAATCGCTGCCCCAAGAGATAATGCAGTTCACCCTATGCTCAAATTAACAACGAAATAACATTACCAACCTACTTTGTAATCCTGTGTACATTAGCGGTAGACCAATGTCTGAAATATCACCAGCTGTGTATTTTTTCCCAATACACTTGTTTATATCGGCAATGTATCAGTCTTAGAAGATACTTCTTCTACATACATTGTGAGTCCTTTTTTAAACTTTATTAATAACATATGAAAATGCAGTATACCAAAGAATATAATGAAACCAAAAGCAGACATTATCCATGGCACAGGTGCAACATAAAATACTTTGCAAGCCTCTATGGTGAAGTAGCCAAAGCAAAAATGATACCAAACCACCCATCAAACAGCTTTGTTCCATGAGGTCAGGTCTGGGAACCTTTGGTGGCGCGACGCGTTGCTGCATCTACCACATTATGAAACCGCCTCAGGTCCTGGATGGCAACCACCCAGGCAGACAACCAGTCCATCCCCTGCTCTTGAAAGTAACCATCTATTGGCCACAGCCAGGTCAAATGTGGACGTCTTCTTGGCCTTCTCCAGCCAGTGGGGTCGTCAACACTGAAGCACCTGTGTACTGGATCATGCCCAAATAAACGCATCACATGACCAAAATGTCGTTGCTGATGTTCCCTCACAATGCAAGTGTTACGCCTCATCTGAGTCTCCTTCAGTAGCAGTTTGTTTGACATAAAGTTATTCCAGCGGTATCCAAGGATGATCAGGAGAGACATAGTACCAAAGACATCTTGTCATTCACTTAGTTCACTGATTAGCTTTTTCCCCTCAAACTTTATTGAACAATGAACAAGAAAAGTGGAAATTGATGTTTAGAGTATTTGTATCACCCGTGGGTAAACAGACCCGATAGAATATTCAAAAACAATATGAGTTTTAAATAATTATAAGCATCCAGCTCTGCTGCACATGCCCTATTGACACCCATGTATTTCCTTTTCAGCAATTTGTGGAAAAAGTGATTTGTCTCATATGACACAATTATCAAAAGTTAGCTCTCAGAGACTTGTTTTAATAAGACTAAATTTGTAAGAACAAAAATAAAAAAAAGTGACCTTGTCTGGCACTGTTATTTTTCTCAGTCCATCTCACATCGTCTTGGTTAGGCTACATCTTGGCAAGTATTACACTATGGGCCTGATTTATCGAAGGTTTGCGTGTATAAAAACGTGCAAATTCCATATCACCCGCAAACAAATGAGCAACCTGATCTGCTAACGATGCACACTGAGGATTGCGTCTTTCAAATGAGCAAAATAGCACATATATTGTCCACTTAATACATTTGCCTGAATGAATATGCAATTTGGGGTGTGTCTACCCGAGTACACAACATACTGGGAGCAGAACATGCAAATAGGTTAATTTAGCACATGCAATGTGATTTATCAAGCCCAAAAGAAATTTAAGGGGTGAATGATTGCGATCGTATTTTGTAGGGTGTTGCGGGATTAATGTGAAAATGCATAAATATGATTTAAAGTAATTTCCCGTGGGCTGATTGGGGGTATGCATTTCTTTATTTTTATTCAATAATCTTCTTTAACACAGAAGATACCACAATTGAACATTCATTTATCGTGGCCTATTTATAACAAAAGGAAACCACACATTCACAACCTGCAGAAAATTCAATGTGACATTTATTGTTATATTTCGTTACGGGTTTTTTTTCTTTTTCTCAGGTTGCGCATCTGTCCAGTGCCACGAACGGGGGCTGAAACAGCAGGTCAGCACCTGTGTCGTGGACAGTTCCACCTAAAAATAAAACGTACACAAATCGATATGATTTTCATTCTATGTCCCATCCTCTCCAGTTATATGAACGTGAAGAGAATATATTAAATTTAACACCGGATTCAGTACCTATACCATGAACATACAGACACAAGGAATGGACTCTAAGTCTAGTTACAGCAGGATAACTTAACTGAATAAAATCAAAATAATCTTTAATTGTCATGCTGGATTTCCACGGCACTCGTGCTGAATTTGGGCTTGTGCTACACACACTGCGCATCTCCCGTGAAATAGCAGACAATCCATTTTCAAGGCACATTCATTTTCGATTTTTAAATTTTCAATAAATAACATTTTCAGTGAAAATGCGTGTGTTTGTCTTATTTTATGCATACTTGCAAGTGTCTGAAGTTCATTTTGCACTTATGGTCATTAACACATGCAAAATCCTCATTTACATACTGCTCTCTACGTCATGTTACCACTCGCTGTCATTTGCACACTTATTCTCAGTAAACTACCTGTAAAACGTTCATCAACCCAATGTGCAACATTTTAGAATGCCCATGCAATCACTACTTGTTATATGGGATCTTAGTAAATCAGGCCATATAACATGTTTCCAAGCAAATGGGAAAACTTTGAAGTAAAATCCAATATAAATGAATATCAGTGTGTGAATTAAATTGGGTAATACTATTAAGTGTACTCATGGAACATAAACTCAACATTAGATTTACAGTGCACCAGGTGGTTGAATGTCAATGATGGTTCTCAATCATCAGAAGTTTAATCTACAGCAATTGTACTTCTTGTTGGTCTTCAAGATGTTTTGCCACTCATCTCAACCTGAAGAAGTCACTTGGATTAGTGGTGAAATGTCTTGAAGACCAGCTCCTGCAGAGTAAATTTCTGAAAATACTGATTAGTTGAATTCACATTCTTTAAGAAATAATGAATTATGCCACTAAGAACATAATTATTTGAAACAACCAAGACGGTAGCAATTTTATAAAAAAACAACATGGGGTGTACAGCCAGTACATGTTGGTCCCAAGCCCAGATAGGGTTGCGTCAGGCAGGGCATTGGGCATAAATTTTGCCAAACTGGACATGCAGATCACAAATTAAATTTCCATACCGGATCGGTCGAGGCCCGCGTTAACAATGACTGCCACCAGTGTTGCTGTCCAACAGGGTGCCGGCGGAAATTGGGCTAATGTTAGGCGAAGAAGAAGAAGAAGCAGAGAATGTGTCCAAAGGCAGCGGGAGAGGATGAAAGAAGTGTGGAAGTGAGAGTCAGGACTTTGAATGTTGGCAGTATGACTGGTAAAGGGAGAGAGTTCCCAGTGGGCACCAATACGTTGGATCAATGTTGATCAGACATCAGTCCGTGACAGTGGATCAATGTTGGATTTTGGATGGATATGGAACTTGGATCAACGTCAGAAATTCAACCCATGGTTTATGGGTTTTATCATGTTTCACTACAGTTGAACCCTAGTATAAAAACAAAAACTTCTGCTGCTATTTTATTTATTCTTTGTTGGTTGTGCCTGTGCACTTTACTGTTTTTTTATTGCTGTCAGAAATGTCTTGTCTTGTCTTCACCGTAGGATAGTGAGAAACGCAATTTCGATTCCTTTATATGTCTGGCACATGTGAAGAATTGACAATAAAACTGACTTTGACTTTTGAAATGGAGCCTCTGCTGTGCCTTTTAACCAGCTCTGTGGTATTTATGCCCCAGGTCAGGTCCTCTTCAATGTGGACTCCCAGA
>OMMV01052525.1:2533-14125 GCA_900302635.1 Chatrabus melanurus | reverse complement strand
GTAAAAATAAAAATGTTTTGTACAAGAAGAAAGTAAAGATAAACTGTTTTTTGTGCAAGAAGAAAGAAGACAAAGACAAGGAAGAGACAGCCAAGATTTAGCCCCTTTAGTAGTAAGCAGCCTACGAGGTATGTTATTTCAGTTTTGTTTCATGTGCTATGTGAGTCTGTGTTTTGTGTAAGGAAAGCTACATGTATAAGTGGACAAAGTAACTTATGGTTAAGCTGCAAGCTATAATGCTACATGTATGTTTGAGTTTATGCTACATGATAAGCCACCTGTCATATCGTTGTGGGGACATCCATATGTGCATTTTGTTTATTTTTATTTATTTATTTTTTTCTCTTTGAACCCAGTTCTCACGGGTTGGTGTGACCTGGAATAAACCCCGTTATTTAACCATGACCTCGTGCCTCATCTATTACTGGAGGGAGCTACACCTTGGGTACTGCTGGAATGACCTTGTATCAAATGAGCAGTTACTTAGTGAAAGGGTGCCAGAAGTCCAACCCCGCATCCCTGTCGTGGCACCAGCGCAACGTATCAAGTAAAGGACTGCCTATTGGGGTGAAGAACGGTGAGGTCCTCGGATCCCGGGCCACTACGGTAGCTGTGAAGGCTCAATTGGAACCCTGAAAACATGATGGCAAAAGGGGTTCTGGTGAATTTAAGTCCTCAACGGTGGATCAGGCGGAAGAGGTGGAATCCATCGGGATGCCCAACGGCTGTGAAAGCAGAAGAAGGCTGCAGCAGATCTTCGAACCTCAATTGTCGGGGACTCCCTGCCATTGAACCTGGTCAAAGAGCTGTCAAGGGCCGTGTGTTTGTTGGCGTACAACGACATTCCCACGTTAAACGAATTCACGCACAGGCGTCTCCAAATCGAATTGAATACAGAGTGCTGTGCCGCACTCCTACAAAGGCTTTCACCGATTGGCAATGAGGGACGGGGCAGGACCACTTGCAGCATATGTCAGAAGCGGCGCGCAAGAAGACTGGGACACTTCAGCCATCAGACCACCAAAGATTAGGGGAACATCATCCTCGAATTCCGAGGGATAGCCACGACGACTTAGTGAGACTCCGATGAGGATGATCACTTCCATTGTGAGGGACATTTTGGACATGTGGGGCGTTTTTCTGGACATGATCCAGTATGCAGGTACCTCAGTGTTGAGGACCCCAGAGGCCAGAGAAGGACAAAGTCATGTCCATGTGTCAGCTGGTTGCAGCAGATAGGTGGACACTTTGGAGAGGTGGGGATGGACCGGTTGTCTGCCTGGGTGGTTGGCGTCCAGGTCCCAAGGTGGTTTGGTAGTGTGGTGGATGTGGCGATGCGTGGCACCAGTGCATGCTCCCAGACCTGAGCTGAGCCGACCTGCATGTGGAAACTCCACCACCTTTAGGACGAAAACGGCTCCTTTTAATCTGCGACATAATGTTGCAGAAATCCACATCTGGACTCCTGTTTGTTCTGTGAGACGCGCTCGTGAATGAACCTATAAATTGTCACCTGGCCTTTAAAATCAAAATGGGTTGCATCTGTCCGTCCATCCATCACACTCCTTGTCGCCGTGACAACACATCAGTGCTTCCAGGTACCACTTTCATTTGGGATAGACGTGCTTTCTGGAGTTCACACATGAATGCTCTGTGACCCTTGTGACCTCTATGACCCTTGTGACTTTGTTATAAGGTCACGGTCAAAACCTTGTCACCACCATAACTCATAAACATGCACTACATTGAGACAATTTAATTTTGGTTTTTTTATACTTTTATGTATTATTAACACTTTATACAGACGAGGATACAGAATTATGAAACTAGATTGCAAAGAAATCAAGTATTCAGCTGATTTTTGTCCATCGGGTAAAGTCAAGCTACAGTAAGTGAATGTATTCAATATCTTTATAGTTGTTACATATTTGTGTGCGATTAGTGATTATTGATTATCCAGCTGCCTTGTCAGAACATTTACCATATTTTGATGCTGACATCAAGTGGATCTTTCCTGAAGAAAACGGTATTTTAGATCATCAGATACTCAAAGAAATGTTGGCGTAAACGACGTTCTACAAGGGAGACTCAGATTTCAGCTAATCAATAACAGCCTGAAAATACTAATAGGAAACAGTTTGTCACCATTTAGTCATTAACTCACAGCCAATAAGAAACGTGCAACATATATTTAAAATGGTCACTTCTAACTCACCTCTCTGCTGTTCGCAGTCCGCTGACTTGGACGCTGCCTCCTCCACGCCACCGCCACCAGCTGGTCCCTGTCAGACGCCGGGGGTAGGCTCCTCATCCCTGCCTTCTTCTGACAGCAGGATCCGAGATCTGCGTACATTTGTGATCTATTTGCGGACTGGGACCTTTTCTACTGTTGTACTTATAGACTAACATCCTATGCTGTTCATTATTACATGGACGCTCATTCTTTCAGGATTAAAACCCGTGTCTTCATCCGAGCCTCCTGAGTCTTAAGTCCGGTATACACTGTGTGATATTCCACAGGATGACGCTGTTGAAAGATTAGCATCAATAGCATTCTCGTTGGTCGTTGCTCTGAAACGGTGGTCTCACGTTGCAATGTGTGACAGGTTCAAAGATGGCCGTTGTCACGCTCTTGCGACCAAAGACGGCCTGCGAAAAATATATGAACTTCTACGACCCACGTCGAGAAATGCAGCATGAAATGATACAATACACGCTGTGTCCATAGTGGGGGTTTTATTTTTTTCTGGTGGAAAAGTGCAGACGAGGCGTTGAGCAGAAGCGCTTCATGGTTATTAAAGACAAGTCAAGTCTGGGAGCATGCGATGGTGCTGCATGAATAACATCACGGAACCGCCTTGGGTCCTGCGTGGCAACCAGCCAGGCAGACAACCGGTCCGTCCTCACATCTCTAAAATAACCATCTATCTATTTATTTATCATCTGTTTCATTAAAAAGAAAAAAAGTGCACAGAATTTGCTTCTTGGACAACAATAAAGAGCTGATAAAAGCAGTCACCCTCACAGAAACATACAGTCTGTCCACTCTGCTCTCAGAAATGAGCTTTATTGTCTCTATTGTGACAGATTTTGTGTGACGTGAAGTTTTTCTTCTGTTGTCTTGGTTGTCAGGGTTACGTGATGACATTTCATTCTGAGTGTTTCCCATGATTCTGTGTTACGTCGCACACTCTGCACTAGAGTGCAGATCAGGCTGCATTTTTCTGTTTCAACCCGACCCGCGTCTGACAGACCAGTGACCCGACCCGAACCCGACAGGCATTAAAATATTTATATCTGAACCCGACCCGAGCCTGACGCCGTTAATGTCTCAATTGTTCCCACAGCGCAGACACACAGCCCACAGTGAGGGTGTATCGCACTGACTGATGTGACCGAGCCCGATCCGAACCCGCGTATAATTTCTAAATATTTGTCCTAACCCAGGTATCCACCCTCTAGTCTGCACACATTAATTAAATAAATCCATGTCGCACAGTGTGGCTCACAGTGAACCTACTGCTGAAATCTCAGTCTGTCGAGGCCAGCACTGGAACTCAAGGAATATTGTTGAAAATGAGGGGGAAAAAAGAGAATCTGAGGATTATTTTCTTCCATGCATGTGCTCACGTGTTCGTTAAACCTCTTTCTAACCCAAACAGACGCCGATCACTGATCGATTATTGCTGATTTAGCTCTTAGATTATGTGTGCTTTAGGAAACATTTCATACAGTTTTCATCCCAGGAAGTCTTGCATAACATCCTGCATGTGGGCGTGTTCCTCGACCTTGACCTGGTGACCTCTTGGCCCTGATGTGCTCTCTTTGTGCCCGCCAGTTAAAAATGTTTAAAATTTCATACATTTTATCCAAATCCAAATCCACTCTAAAATTTAATGGCCAGTGGCTCGAACGTTTCTCTCAGATTTGTGATATTCCATTCAGCAGTTTTTGAGGAACCATGAACCCGACAGACACGTGGACGTAGTTAACCGTAAAAACAGCTGATTGTTTTTATGCCCTTTGATTAATGGTTTCTGCACTGAATGTTACCTCACCATATTGATCAGTTTCATGTCGGACATCTTTAAATGAATCTGATCAATATTTAAACGCTGAGTTACGCTGTTTTAATCTCCGGGGAAGTTGCAGTCGGCCTCAGCTCAGTCACGTCGATCATTCTTAAACATTTCCAGTTCCTGTTCTCAACCCCGCCTCTGTCGGCCATAAAACCATGAAATATTGTAAATTAGCTCAGCGTATATTGAGCCGCCCCTGTTCCTGTCGTCAACGTGATTGGCAGTTTATGGCAGCATGAAATTAAAAGGATCTTGTTTTATCGCTGCAGAGCATCGCTCCCCGGCCTGTGCACTTGTCTTGGAATCACGCGCGTGACGATGTCAGAGCAGCTGACCGACGGCCGCCTGGAGCCACAATGAACGCAACGCCTGCAACTTTGTAGGAATTAGTGATCTGAGCATTGAGAAATTAGACTGTCTTTCTTCTTCGCTGTTATTGATCACCTGATTTTCTTATACATTTACACGTTACGGGCAGCACTGACTTAATTAGTGGAGAGAGAGACCAGGTAATTACATGTCACTTTAACAAGGTGCTTTATAGCCGACAGGCTGTGGCGGTACCAAACGCTTCTAATGGTGGAATTAACACAAAGAGGAAACATGAAGAAATTATTTTATTGCACATGGATTGTTATTTTTACAGTTTCAGACAGTTTGCTGAAACATTCTTTCACACTGGCTGTCAATCAAGAAGCATTTTTCAATGATTTTGGTTTATTAAGAGGCTAATAGTCGTCAACGGATGAATCAACCAATGATGGATATAAAGAGGTTTGAGGAAATGGAAATAAAGGATTTTTTAAAAACTGTTAACTTGGCCATGGAAATGCAACCAACCCGTTTTCTTGAATTTTGGTGAAAAGGTCTTTTTTCACGGTGGTAAGCACCACTTTATGTCAAAAAGTGATGTATAAATATCATGATTCATTATTTGAAATTATGCTGTGTTCATCGTGAAATACTAAATGATGTAAAAAATAAATGTGTTTGACCAGTGCTCTGAAAATATAGTGTGCCTAAATAATAATAATGTATTATTATGTATTGTATAATGTATTATTTCAGGTAGAAAATTTCAATGTGCTCGACATAATGAAACATCAAAGTGTTACAGTAAAAGATAACAATGTAGCATCCATAAGAAACAATTTCAAATTAAAACATCAAGTACAAACATATGCAAACCAACAAATCTAGTTAAAATGAAGTAAAACCACAAACTAATTGTAGGCAACAGGAAAAAAAATATGCTTTAAATTAGGGCTAAAAGATTCAATGGACATGGATTTTTATTTTTTTTAATCTCAACTGGAAAGCTTCCACAAAATATGAGCGCGATAAGCAAAAGCTCTAAAGTCTGCAGACGTAATGCTCAAAACACAAAGTAAATCTGCAACCTGAGACCGCAGGTCACGAGAAGGCACATAAGGCTCAACAAATTCAGTCAGATAGATGGACAGACAAATATTTAGAGGCTTATAAATCAGCAACAAAACCTTAAAATCTGCTCTTATATTGACAGGAAGCCAGTGAAAGGAAACCGAAATATCTGGCTAAAACTTTTTTTTTTTAATTAAAGCTGCTCAGTATCTGATACAGTAAAATTTGTGACCACAACGTATAAGAAATTCTAGTTGTAGCTGATCAGGTTTTTACTGTTTTTTTCTCATTACCTCTGTGTTGTCATATACAGGGAAGTTCGCCTACAAATTAAAAAAAAAATTGAAAATGAGCTTTATAACTTAACAATTGTTTAGTTTCTGTAATGAAATGGGGGGAAAAAATCTCACATCTGGTTTGGAAGGTCTGTACATTTCAAATGTGATGCTCAGTTGTCACTCTGAAGACAAACAATAATATACTTTAATCAAAATTCAAGGGTGCCTAAAACTTTTACATTATATTCTGTCACATCTGCAAAAACTCTTTCACTGAGCTAATGCATCGTGTTGACTGAGTCACAAACTGAGTAAGTTAATTTAGTGGTCTGAAACGTTGTCGCTGTCCAAATACTTGTGGACCTGACAATAAATCAGGATATTGACAGTTTTTTAATTTGCTTTTTTTTTCCTATTAATTAAAGGACTGATGTTTAAGGAAACATTGTGACACGGCACGCCCACTCAGTTTCATTTATTAATTTATTCTAAGCTTTAATGGATCGTTGGCTTTGATTTGTTTTTGATGATGTGAACAATTTGTCAGATTCTGTAAATATATGTAATGTTTCTTTGCTCTGTGCTTACTGTGTATTTACATTATTCCTTTTTCTGATGCTCAGCACCAACAGGAATTCCTTCTACATTGATAATTCTGATTCACTTTGTCTGATTTGTGGTGATAATCAGTTATCATTAATTAGTTTACATCACATGACTCGATGCTCATCACAGTTAGAATGAATGAGGACAGATTGGACATGAGGACGGATCAAAGGCACATTTGTGTGACTTTTCACGGCCCCGCCCCCTTTCTTCCTTTTTTGACAGGAGCTGATGGTGTGATTTGACTGGCCTCATTTTGAACATGTCAGATGTGCATTTCTGGGGCAAGAAGACCAGGAGGAATTGGCTTTAAAAGAGGCTCCCTCCATATTCAAAAACTCAATTCCTTCCCTCTAAAAAGCTTTTGTGTGGCTGCAGGCTGTGAAGCTCACAGTCGAAGCACTTTTGTCTTTTTTTAACGAAGCGCTGCCTTTATTTGGAGCAGATCAGACAATCAGCTGTCCTGTTACTGTCAGGAAGTTTTAAATGAGCTCGTTGACCCTGGGTGGTGCTCTTTTCTTTTCTTTTTTTTTTGGCGGATTTCTCTCCAAACTGTAACTAGAGAACCATCAGCAAGTCCTCGTGTCAAAGATGCAGCGGAGGAGAAGAGCCACCAAAAATTTGGTTCGTTTTTTTTCTTGTTCATGCTGATGGAATTAACGGATTCAGTTTACCTACATTTACATTCATTATGGCCCTAAAGTGCCACAGTTGGTGATAAAAGGTTCATCTGAGGAACCAAAAAGTCCAAAAGGGTTCGGGTGTAATGTAATCACTCTGCAGCTGGACTGGAAAACCAAATCGTTTGTGTCGTGTTGAATTTTTACGAATAAGTTTATAAAATGGAAAAGATGGGAGGAAAAAAACAAACTTAAAACTGGACGTTCATTCCTCCACCTGAAGTTAGAGACGGCAAACTCGACTCACTTTACAGATCTGAATCCTTCTGAGTCACTCACTAAACGGATCCGGATTTTACGAATCCTTTGAGTCAGTATTACCAAGAGTACAGAACTCCTACCAACAAAACATGCGTCCGTTGTCTCCAACTACAGATAAATGAATCGGAGTTAGTTTACTGTTTGTGTTTTTGGAATTTGGATTTAGAAAATGAAACAATTTTTTGATTAACATCAAAAAATGAGCGACATCTAAATAGTTTTTCAGCGTTTGTCCAACACTCGACTGGAAGAAATCATCAAATCTGCAGTTCAGCCAAATGTGCACCGTGTCAATCAAATACTCACCTGAGTGTGGAATCTGTGGTCCTACATGTTTTATTTGTAGCGATTCCAAGAGACACAAGAATCCGAGTCCGGATGCAGGGCGCGATCATTGTCAATGAATCTGAGTCCGCTATGATTCGTGCCTGATTCACAAAGTCTACTGTGTTTCACGCTGACAAGGAAGATCCTGATTCACTAAGTGAACCTGTGAGTCACAAGTCCCAGGTCTGGATGCGGGGACCGGACTGATCAGTATCAATGATTCCAAGTCCACGATGATTCACGCTGATGAGGAAGATCAGTCAGACGGACTGGTGTATGTCGCAATGAGATTGTACAGGATATAAGGAGAGCGTTGAGTGAAGCATTATTGTTTTAATGGTGCGGGATCAAAGGGATCCCAGGTAATGGGGATCACGGACTCGTGACTCCCAGGTGGGGAACAAACAGTGTTACATTTCCTGGCTTTGCTCCTTTCTACGGATCTACCTGCAATTTTAAACAGTATTTATTCCAGAAACAAAATATGCACAGAGTTCAGTGAAAATCCATTCATAAATGAAAATGTTTCTTATAATGTCTAAAATAGTAAAATTTTAAAATCATTACAAATGTTTTTCCCTGTGGTGCAATTATATCAAGCCTTTTCCATTTCCAGGCTTTGGGTTTGGGATGTTAATGGCTTCTGTTCCAGGTCAGACTATCAGAAAATGTAAAAATAGTCATTAAAGACACGGGCAGAAGCCAATGTCCCCGATGGAGCTCTACAGTTACATTTCTGGTACTTGAACTGGTTTAGGATCAGGTGAAAGGACTTGTTTTCCACCATGTCATGAATCAATTCATGTAAAACAGGGAAATCGTGCCAAAGTCCCTGCTTCAGGTCCAGGTATCCTGTCCATGAACAAACCTTCCAGGTATTCATCCATCCATTATCTGTACCCGCGTATCCGGGTGACATTAACAGAGTTAGTCCCAGCGTACACCAAGAACAGTCTATCCCGAGCCTAAAGACAGACAACCATTCACTCGTCTGGTCAACATTCGAGTCACCAGTTCACCTGCTGGTCTCTGGACTCTAGGAAGAAGCTCGTGTCCCAGAAGAGAAACCACACCGAAAGGTGCTCAGTGGAGTCGGTTCAAACCCAAGACCTTGTTTCATCAAACTTTTGGTTTCCGATTTTATTCGTCGTTGATGACAACTCTGTTCTAAATTTAGTTTGAAGCAGTGAAGAATCACAGTTGTGCAAAAAGCACACAGAAAATCACATCAAATACTGAAACTTCAGCCACAATGTTGAATTATCTTTAGTTTATTAGTGTGTTCTGTCACAGCGAGTCTCCGTATCCATCACCATCCGGTACGTCTCTTCTAGCTTCCTGGACTCGCTGGACTTGGCTTCTTCACCTTAGAAACCTGACCATGGAGATAAAGACTTGCCGTTCCTCTCGATACATCCATTAGTGGCTCCCGTGGGAGGGTAGGTGACCTCTGCTCTGGTCACGTAATGAATGTGTTACAGGGAAGCAGGGGTGCAGTGCTCAGATCCAGCTTACCCGTTGGCAGGTGGACAGCGGGACGAAGGACATCTAAGACCTGCGTTATCTAATCTGTTGTCTCCTAATGAGTCATTGAGACGTCCGTCCCCTCTGTGCGGGCCGAAAGGGGGCTGTTGTGGTTTTTGTGCCTCTCAGCCTAATTACATCATGAACGTTTAGTGCAGACAAGGCCCGGCTTCAGGTGGGGAAAAACAATCCTGCGGGGGCAAAGCGGCCGGTGGCGACTCTGGTTACGTTTGAATCCCCCTGAAAACAGAACCTCCTTGTTCTCTTCCTCAGGTGGGAGGAGGTGGACTCCTGCACATTGTACTGGGGAAATAGGAGAAAAGCACATTCCACCTTGTTCACTTCGTCTTCTCAGGAGGATTAAAGCGTGAGCGCTGGATGTGTCACAGGTCTAAAACGGCGGCAGATCACCCGCCACAGTATGGCAGATTGGATGGTGCGGCCATTAAACAATCGCCTCTCTCATGACTTATTTTTCTCAATTTACCTCTGAGAGTAGGAAGAAAGGCCTTTTTCATGATGAACGGCAAGAAAAGCCTCAAGCCTCAAAGGTGAACAAATGATTGATATCCTTTAACTTATTCCTAATTATCTGCTGGATTTTCTTGTGGCTCAACCTCACAACCTCACTTTGGTTCCAAGGAGTGGCCAAATATAACATTTAAGTGGAATTTTAGTAATATTTAGGAGATATTTTATGACATATAGAAATATTTTATATTATCATTGCATTAGTGTGCTTGATTCCAAAACAGAAGGTTCCCGGTTCAACACCACCCATGCCCATTCTCCATGTAAAGTGGAGTTTCATCAGGAAGGGCATCCGGCACAAAACTTGTGCTAAATCAGCATGTGGATCCATATTGGATCCGCTATGGTGACATTGAGCATATTAGAAATACTTTTTTTTTGCAGATGACATTGCGTTGTGCAGCACCAGAAGGGAGAAGATCTTTGGAAGACAGAGGGCTGAAGATTAACAGGAAGAAGCCAGAATATTTGAGGGTTAATTCAAATCAGGATTTAGAAGTTAGGCAGCAGGAAGACATGTTAAAAAGAGTGAATATGTTTAAATATGCAGGATCTGAAAGAGCTGAAGATGGAGAACTGGGTGGAGAAATAACCCACAGAGAGCAGTCTGGGTGGAACAACTGGAAGAGAGGATCGGGAGTGGCGTGTTAGCAGGGAATTGAGGCAAAGGTTAGCGGTCAAGTGTATAAGAAGAGCAATGTTGTATGGGGCTGTGACATGGGCAGTGAAGGGAGTGCAGGAGAAGAAATGAGGATCGGGATATGGATGTGTGGAGTTCCAAAGCTGGACAGAGTAAGAAATTAGAGAATCAGAGGAACAACAAAAGTAGGAGAAATATCTAAAAGTTCAGGAAAGTAGGATTAGGTGGTTTTGGCCATGTGATGAGAAGATGATGAATATGATCAATCAACAATGATGAGTTTATTTCAATTTAATGATCATAACAAAGTGATAACATTTGAGTGATTTGATATTGTTGTGACAGGTCTGTAATTGTGGCTGATATTTTGTTTTTTCTTGTGAAATCACAGAATCGTTCTAATAAATTTCATTTAGATACAAAAACAACTTCAGGTCTTTGTTGAGATTTTTTGCACTGAACTCTGAATGAGGCTTGATAGTCCTGGACCAGAGTATCAGGATCACTGTCTGGCCAATCAGGATCTGCTCAGTTTCTTCTTTAGCCGCCGGAGTCACTCGTGGAAACAGCGGCGGACTTCAAGCTGGCGAGTAATTTTACAGATCCATCAGGAGAAAATGGAGCTCCTGTCCGAGCCTGTGCGCGGGAGGAGATAATTCACAGGAGAAGATAGAGAGGAGCGAGAAGTGAAGAAAAGAGAAAGGAAAATAGATGGGAGAAAAGGCGGCATAAACACGACGGGTGCTCCTGGTCCATCTCGAACGAAAATCCAATTTCAAAAAGGGCCTGTGGAGTTTATAAGGAAGAGAGAAGAAAAAAGAAAACAAAAAAAGAGGAACAAAAAAAACTGCTGGGGAACGCTGGTGAAGAGGAGCCGCTGCGAAAGGCATTGCAAATCCTGAGGGCCTGCGGAGAGACAATGATCTTCAATTACCAGCTGTTCTCTTCTCAATTTTAGACAAGAGCAAAGAGAGGAAAAGCAGAAGAGTGAGGATGGGCGGCGAGATATTAGGCAAGGAATAAAGACGAGGAGGGGATGGGGTTGAAGCACAACGGCACACTGCGGAACAGAGAAGATAAAAAGTGAAACCGAACCAGGCGGGCGAACGTTATAATTTAATTCATTGGATCCCATTAGAGAGGATACCTCGACTTCCTCGACTCCATCTCGCCGCTGACTCCATTTGCAGATCGTATCATTTGTAAACACGCTTTTTTTCTCGCCATGTTGCATCCGCCTGGCAGAAACAGAGTTCATCACCCCCCCCCCCCCCCCACCCCCA
>OMMV01052515.1:4281-15050 GCA_900302635.1 Chatrabus melanurus | reverse complement strand
GCTCCCATGTAGATATGAAGGGCTCGTTCTAAACTTATGAAAACAGACCAGTTCAATGTTGCAGGTAATTATAACCTAATGAACAGATGGTTATGAATGCTATATTCCATTTCTGCCAATAAGCACCCCTAAATCCTACACACTGTAGCTTTAAAGCCCTGAAATGAGTGAGTGCAGGGTCGATGGTTGAGGGATGTATGGACTGCATTGACTATTATTACTCTGTTGGCAAAGGATTGTGCTCTCTGAGTGTCTTTCTAGTTTACAGAAGGAATGCAATTCAAGATTTAGTGATAAACGGGGCGCCACACCCTCATTTCCCTTTAGCTGCAACAAATCAATGTACATGTGTTTTCTGGACAAACAATACTACACGCTGATCTATTGAGAGAGGGCGAGCAGAGGGATGGATAAGTTTACCCCTCCACACACACACACACAAAATCCTAGTGGTGGGAGATGAGTCATACATTGTCCATATAAATGAATGGGTGAAAACAATGAAATAAAAAAGCGTGAGCAGCGAGACAGAGAATGATTATGCATGTGCCGTAGCTCATGTATTAACCATAACTGAATTTACACATCAAGGCGGCAAATGAATCCCAAATAGATTCTCGATGCAGACCTACACGAGACCTGATTAAATGATGAGGTGGAAGATAAGTGAAAGAAAGGAGCGAGTGCTGCGATCCACACGCTCTGGTTTATGTGTGCAGGTCTTACTGCGCCCTCAGTTTAATCGCAACACTTAAAAGAGAAATATTATATTTCACAAACCTTTGTAATGTCAAACAAGTGTCACAGCAGGATGTTTGTGCAAATGTGATATTTTGAGTAGCACAACCCTCCGGCATCTTAACAACTTCAGGGGTTTTTTCCCCCCCACCTCTGACTAATATACATATATCATTCCGTCAGGCTCTAAAGACTCCCTCATATTTCTAATAGAACAATTTCACTTGAGCATGCACTGATTTAAACATTCCTGCTAATATGAGAGTGATATATTATAGCGGCTGCAGCTGAAGGGTCAAATAACTTTTAATCATTTTGGATGCATAGAGCACAAGCGAGAGATTTCAATTTCCTTCAAATATCCTCATTACAGCGACAACAGCTGCCAAAAGGTCTTCCTATAATTACATCTTCAATAGAGAAGGAAAAAAAAAATCCCAATTATAACAGAACACATATTGAAAATCACCCTCTCCTGCAAGAAAAGCTGGAGCCGTATCATCTGCTAAGCTGGAAGGACAGTTTCCACTTCCCGTATCGCCGCAGCCGAGAGCAATACGGCAAAGAGCTGTCAACGCTCCGGACCTGAAGGGAACGAGCGGAGAACAAGATATGACAGAGCACAAAGCTGCGTCCTCACTCTGCAGCCTTTTTTATGAAGGGACACTGATAAGTCTGAGGGCGGCGGTCGGTGTACAAAAAAAACTCGCCGCACCTGCCGCGCTTCAGAAGGAGCCTTCAGTTTCAATAACAAAACAAATTATTTTGAGCAGCTACCGCGGCTGCCGTAGCCTTTTCCCAGACCATGTAGCATAACAAGGCTCATTTCCCAAATAATCAAAC
Source organism: Chatrabus melanurus (assembly GCA_900302635.1). Classification (NCBI taxonomy): domain Eukaryota; kingdom Metazoa; phylum Chordata; class Actinopteri; order Batrachoidiformes; family Batrachoididae; genus Chatrabus; species Chatrabus melanurus. Next base: position 13,469 of record OMMV01052515.1, on the reverse strand, counting down.
TCCAGCCAGTGGCCATCCACCTATCAACGGCTTTGATCTTTTTCCTACATGGCAGCCATTTCCATCATAGCAGCAATGTAATTTCCCAGCGGGTAACGGGCGCGGCGGCGCACGTTCTCAGTGTAATGTACTGTGCAGCTACCATTCACAAGTTGGCAAGCCCTCTTTGTAGAAAGCATTTGCATTCAAATCATTGAGTCTGAAATTGGTTCTACCTGTCTGGGATCAGAACTATCTCCTGTGAGTTCCTACTGCCAGTTAAGTGGAGTTTTTATAACCTTGGAGCACCTGGAAAGCTAATGGTCTTTGATGGCATATGAAGGGCCGAAAGAAAAAACCCTCTGAAGAACGGAGCGCTCCATCTCGCCGATGGGTAACTCTTAAACGAGCCCCGCAGCACCTTCCCATCAGAGCTTGAGAACAGCGTATAATGGTGCGAAAAGTCTGCCAATCTGTCTTAAAAATGAAGTTGATCACGTTTTGGGACCGTCGGACTCCTACAGGGGCCAGACAGGGAAAGGCACCTTCATCTTTTTCCCCCCACAATTCAACTTTAGTTCACATCTATTGAACTCTATGATTATAAAGTACCACTTTCAGAGTTGTTTCTGTGCACTCACCCACCATTAATTTACGTGTCGCCACACTGTCGGGATGTACTGATCCGAAACCAAAACTCGTACACAGATACCATCAGATTCTACTGCTCTTGTAAAATCAATTTGACATTCAAATACTTTGTGTGGAACCGAATGGTCCTCTTCCATATGTAAGGTAGCGTGATGTAGAAGTAGTAAATCCTACACAGGCCCATCGGGTCGGTGCGTATCCCCAGATTCCATAGCGTGAAGCAGATGAAAGTCTACGACTCCCCCTGGATGGGACGCCCATCCATCACAAGTTACTTCCCCAGCCAAGGCTGGTACCCATTTACAGCTGGGTGGACTGGGACAATGCAGATTAAGTGTCTTGTCCAAGGACACAGACAGACAGCCTGAAGCAAACACCTGGAATCAAACTCCAGTCTATAAATTGGTCGCCCAACTCCTATCCCACAGATGCACCTGCTCTGCATAAGGCAGCATGCTTAGCTATAAAACATTCTTGCTGTTAACTGCAAGAATATTCTAGGCGTTCTTTGTGCAAAATTTATGCAATGCTTCTGCAAGTTCCAATACCTGTCTCAACCATGGGGGTAGTATAACTGTGGGAGCTGTAAAAAAAGAAGGTGAAGAAGGAGGAGGAGAAGGAGAAGACGAACAAGCAGGAGGAGGAGCAGAAGAAGCAGGAGGTCAAATCAGAGGTCATTGTCTAAAATACATTATTCACTATATCATTCATTCATGTTCTGCCGCTTATCCAAGTCTGGGTCACAGTGGCAGGAGACCGAGCAGCTCAGCCCACACTTCCCTATCCTCAGCCACATCCTCTAACTCTTCCTGGGGGATCCCGAGGCGTTCCCAAGGCAGCTGGGAAATATAATCCCTCCAGCGTGTCCTGGGTCTTCCCTGGGGCCGCCTCCCATTTGGACGTGCTAGGAAGACCTCCCTAGGGAGACGACCAGGGGGCATCCTCCCCAGATGCCCGAACTACCTCTGAACTGACACTCTGTGATTCACCATATCTCAGGAACTAAATAAGATGATGAAATTATTATGACATTAATGACAACAATTGTAGTAGAAAAATTAACTTATGGCAGCAAGGTACTGCAACTGTCTGGATGCCTTATGGCACTTAAACTGCAGAAAGTCACATAGCACCATTTACAGGTCAGGTCAGGTCTGATGGTGCCGTGCATTTCCGCATCGACCATACTACTTGGGTCCTTGATGGCAACCGCTCAGACAGACAACCGGTCCATCCCCACGTTTTGAAAGCAATCTATCTGCTACAGCCAGGTGAAATGTGGGTGTCCCCTATTGACAGACCTTTTTATGACCACACCGTCACCTTCATTTTGTCAAATACATGCAACACATGTCCAGATACCAGGACGTACTATAGATCGGTGCGTCCTTTCGAAATGCAGGCTGTTTTAGCCATCACAGACACTCAGCTTCATGTTTTTTCTTCTCTGGAGTTGCTGCCTTCATATCTTGGACCTGCACTGTGTTGACAGATGTCTATGGGCTTGAACTATGGAGCAGTGACTGACACATCAGCAATAATTAATTCCTGACCGTACTGTTCCGAGGCTCTTCCTGCGCTGAGCTGTGAATACTTTGTGGCAATTTACTAACACCCTGAAATCAAATTTAAAATGCATTTGTCTATTGATCATCTGATGCTCTTAGATTGATTGCTGCTCAGAAAGCAACCTCGTTGTTTTTTGTGCAGCAAACATCCTTCGCCTTCCCGTGCCACGCATATGTATCGATCTACACACCCACCCTCGGATCCATACAAACCATTAAAACATCCTTTCAGTGTTTCGCCTTCTACTTATGTGACGTAACGGAATCCAGTGAGTTAAAAAAAAAAAACAGCTAACAAATGCCTTATTTAAATAAGCTTTGTGACAACAGCACAGATAGCATAATGGTTTACCCTATCTGGAAAGCCGGTGAATAAAATGCACTTGCGTGCAAAATTGCCAGAGAAAGGAGATAGATGTGCATGTAATCAGGGGGCAAATCCGCTTGTCTCCTGTGTGCTATCTGCTCCGTGTTGCGAAGGGCGGAGGTACAGGTGGATGACGGCTGCTATTGTCTCTCAGCACCGGTCCACACCGATGACCCCACCTGTGTCCACATTAGCACGGATCAACTCCCGCGGGCGTCATCGCACCAGAAAACAGCAGCTACAGCACATTTGGCGAGATAACCTAACATCCATATCCGGTAAAACCCACATTCCTTTTCACCCTCTCTGACTTTTGTCCAACACAATCAATCTTTCTCCCACTTTCTCCTCCTAAAAGGCCGCTATATTTTCTGCCTTCGATCCTACCCGCTTCTCTCACTCAGGACGATTTTGATCCATCCTCTGGTTTCTCTTCAACTCCATCATTCATTCTTTTTTCATTCATCAGTGATGATTCCCTTTAATGCATCTGAATATCTTTTCCTTACAGGTCACTGGGGCACTCCTCCGCCCTGCAGGGAGCTACCTCCTGGTCTAGCCAAGTTCGAAAACACCCACACAGACCATCCTAGTGGTTAATGAGCCTGTTGAGTAAGACGGCACCTCGGCTCAACATTGATCGTGAGGACCCAGTACCTTGAACTCTCAGAGAAGCAATTTGTTGAGGTGATAATTTATTTTGTAGCACTAGATATTGTGTCTCAGGGATTGGGGTTGTTGTTGCTTTCCTTTGATTTAAGAGCCTGACAGACACCGTTTCGGGGGCCAAATCGGGGCCATAATGTGCAGCACGACACACAGAGCACTAACTCACTGAGGATCAGCCAGAAACTGTGAAAGCGGACTTTTCATCTCACCGTGCTGACAAGGAAACAACGATTAAGCAAAGAGATTCACGGCGCTTTTCTGAGCGGTTTTCCCACGATTGCTTCGCACACCGTTTCAATGCTCCGTTGTCCTGCTAGGCTACAAACATCAGTGTGACTTGGTGAAGGTGCGCAAGGGTGAATGAAAGCTGCACAGTTGTTTTGATCACGCTGACATGGGGTGCCCAATTATGGAGAAGCGGCCTTGCTAAGCAGCGAGGCCAAACACCTGATGGGAAGAGGTGTCAGGACCACGGGTGTAGGCAAGGCTACCGCAGTGCACCGCTGCTCCCGCGTGCTCGCAAGATGTTCCACATCTACCCCCTCTAATTGGCAGATGGCCTCAGATGCGAGATGATTTAATGGCCTGCGTGTGTGTTTTTTCCTGCCTCAGTCAGCCATTAGTAGGGACATCTGTAACGAGTTGGCCAGGCGCACTGCTGAGAGCGGAAGCTGAGAGCAACACTTTCTAATGGGGGGCAGTGTGGTCGTGACGGACTTGTGTGGTAATCAAAACGCTCTGAGCGATTTCTTCCAGTTATGATAATGGACACATCTTGTTTCAAATCATGCCGGACTGAGGAAAAAGCGACGTTTACCTCCGAAAAGCAGCACAGAATAATGCCGACTATTAACTGTGCCACAATCCCCGTTCGACTTTCGGCACACCAAAATAAGACGCTTCTATCACGAAAAGCCATTTTCACAACTGTGCTACAAACAGCTTGGCTTCCTAGTGATCCTATTTGTTGCAGCTGTGCCGTGACCATCTGCGTTCCGTGGTAAAACATTACCAGAGTGTAGCCCTCAAGGCCTCTAGTTTCTGGCTCTTTTCATTCCCGACTATTCCCTCTTGAGCCCGTCTTTGGATGAAGGGACGGAGAGGCATTTCTGGACATGGTTCTGTATCCGTGTAGACAGTGCTGGTGAAGTGGCCCAAATCCTAAGGCCTTTTAAAGCTTGACGGCCATCAGTATTCTTGCCACAGCCTCTGAGGATTTGTCTGCTACCTGCAAACTGGGTCAATTTTTGCATTATTTTAGAGATTTGTATCTCGCTGCAGGGAATGGCAAGGTTTTGCAGCCCCACAAATTCCTCTCACTCTCATCTAATATTAAATTTTAATCCATTACTATGAACACATTTGTCATTTTAACATTAAAATGTCAACTTTTTGTTGTTTAAACCCACAAAATATGACAGCACTGTAATGAATGACTCCACTGAACGACCATAACTACGGTGTAAAAACCATTTTAGATGGAGCACACACAGAGGCATATTAAAGTTGATCGATAGGATTAATATTGCACTTATATAATGTTTAAATGCAAGAAATTCTCCTCTAATATCACTTTTAATCAAATCAAACTGACAGGAATAACTGCAGCTATGAATCTATAATAGACACAGCATGCATGGAACTTTGCTGCTCCTGCATTAAAGGGGTCATACTATACATTTTCATTGCAAGCTAATGAAAACATAATTTGTAGACAAAAACGCCACAGGAACAGCGATTCATCTTCTTCACCGAGCAACAGGAGTCCAGGCGTGGGCTTCTGCACCATACAGGGAAAAATATTTTCCGGCAATTAGGCTGGTAGCTCAATGAGAAACGACTATTTGGCAACTGTGACGACTGCTACACGAATTCGGCCAAGTTTTTGGCAACATTGGGGGCGACATATTAGCCACTTTTAGACGACTGTTTAACAAAGTAGACGACCGCTGGGCGTCTTGTTGAAGAATATTTGATGAATATTCACTAAGCAGCCGTATGTCTGTTGTCCTCAATTATCGTTAATTACTTGCGAACGACCGGCGACCGCATTCGACCATGAGCCAACCTTGTAGTAAATGAAGTGAACCGGGTGATTGAAACAGACCAGGGGGGGGGGCAACTTGGTAGCAGCCTATTGAAGACTCCTTGGCGAGTAAAAAGACTAGTTAGCGAAAATAAGTGGTCGTTTGTTCGCCACCAGGGATTTGAACATTTTCAGAGGCGAGCAACTAATTAGCAAATGGAGATACTGATTATGACTGCTCAGAGAATAATTTACAACTGCACTGAGACCAAGAGCCGGATAGTAGGATAGTTTATTAGATGTGTAACAACCAACTGATACAAATCAAAGATAGATTTTGAAGTAATAGATACATAGTACATTTACGTAGTACATTTACCGGTTTAAAGTACATTTACGTAGATCCATTCAGGGGTCAATGGCTCGATTTTAACGTTATGAATAGGTGTTCAGCTTGTTCCGCTGCTACTTCCACGTCTTCAGAGTTCAAAGGTCAACACAAGGCTCTCGCGAGACTGACCACAGGAATGTTAACTTTGCGAGGTAAAAACAAAAATCCACATCTGACAGTGGTAGGCGGTATAGCGGACAAATGTTCCTGTTTGGACTTTATGCTCAGTTCAGAGTTTGGTCATGCTGGTTCAGAACAGGAAAGTTATAATGCTATCAACAGCTGGCTTCTTCTTCTGGGTTTCTTCTGTGGTGCTCTTTTTGCGACTGTATGCGGTGCTGCCCCCAGTGGTGAACAAAAGGCGAGCAGAGGCAGCGCCAACATGCGTAGTTGAAAAAACCTGAAGAAGGTCCCTAGTTTTTCATGTAATATGTATTTGAAGGTAAGCAATGCCACTTTTGGCTTATTCTAATTTATCATGGAAAATGAATGTCTACATTAAACAAAGAATTGTACTGGATTGCATCGTATCGCATTTAATTGCGTCACTTCATTCCAGAATGAAAAGTATTGTTTCTGAATCGTATTGTAGCCCATGTATCTAGATACGTATTGGATTGTTTTATAAGGTAGAGACGCACACCCCTATAGTTGACACATTCACAGCCATGCAACTGTGGTCATTTCAGAATGTGTAACAAGAAGATTTCAACCATATTTAACAGTAAAAGATGGATTAAAAATCAGATTTTGCACAATATGACCCCTTTCAATTTAAGGACGAAGCGATACTGCAGCTGCACCACCTGGACCGTGTCCATGTGGCAATGCTTTAACCCTCAAATATTTAAATAGTTATCACATCACCCGTACATTCAAATGTGATTTCTAGTCATCCACTGTACTTTCAGCTGAAAGCTTCGGAGGTGAAAAAAGGAGCCGGAGCAGATGGGAGGGCGGTAATGAGATGCAGGAGGAAAAAAAAGGGAATTGAGGGGGACAGGCCGGCTGTGAGACACAGTCGAAAAATAAGAGAGGCAAGAAAATAACCGAGATATAGAGAGAGGCGATAGGAGAGACCCGCATCTGAGGTGAATACAAATGGACAGAGGAGAAAAACAGATAGAGGAGGAGGAGGAGAAAAAAGGAGAGGGGGCATATAAGGATGTTGTGCGAGGGGAGGAGATAAAAGAATGTGAGAAAGATGGATTTACTGTTAGCTAATGAGAAGACAAAGGGAGAAGAATCCCCATCGATCTCTGCCCCACAGCAAGCTGGCTTTATCGCTCACAGGTAGACAGTCAGGGCGAGCTCACCTCAGGTACGCAGCCTCACTCTTTTAGGAGGAATCACAGTCCAGTGTGAGCGCATGCATTAATGCATCAGACTGTGGCTGCGTTCACACTGCCTGCTTAAGTGACCTAAATCTGAATCTTCCTTTCTGACAGCAGTCACATCACCAGAGCCCAGATATGAATCAGACATAGGGCTGCCGATGCAAAGCTTCATTCACATTGCTGACTGAAGTGACCTCAATCTGGGGTTTTTTGGGGGGTTTTTTTGGGGGGGGTTGCCAAATTTGAATCTTTTTTTCTCCATGTATGTAAGAACCCTGTATGCGAGCTGGCTGGCCTTTCTTAAAGCAGTTATGTTACCAAAGACCAGATATGAATCAAACGTAGGGTCACGTATGCAACGCTCCATTCACATTTGCTGAGTGAAGTGACCTGAATCTGATTTTTTTTGAGCTCATCTTTGCATCTGGACAGGTCACATTCATGTTTGTAAGTGATCTGATCTGTACTCAGATTTATCAGATCTGACTCAAGCAGCATGTATTAAAGTGAATAAAGTCCAATGTGAAAAAAATCTGATTTCAAATCTGACCATTCTTGCGGCCGTTATTACAACAACACAAATCAGATTTAAATCAGATATAGGATCACAGGTGCAAGAGGTGCAATTCTGACACACATTTTTTGAAAAATCTGGTTTGGTATGTTCATAATACGTAAAATGATTTATCACATCCAGGTTAATTTTTTCCAAGCCATTTCAGATGGCAATGCGAATATAGCCTGGATGTCCAAACCTGGTGGGGTGGGATCTTAATTGGCTACTCACACTGTGTCACAGGCTGGAAAAATAATCATCATCATCATCATAAACCTGAGATGGTAGAATGAATGCAATTTAACTGGCAGAATCTGAATTTAAAAAAAATTATATAAATGAGTTGGGTATAATAAATGGGATCAGCTCTGTGTCACTTGCTGAGAAGGAAAATATTCTGCAGATCAAAGCAAAAGGAAGACATAAAAGTATTGTTAACTAGAAGCGGATACAGAGTGCATTCCACCGCCAACCGTTATTAAAGTTCACCAACCTGCAGATGAGGGCAGTTAGACTTCTGACTTTTCTTTCCCCAATACAGCTCTGTGATGTCATAAAGCACTGCGTTTTAAAGAACAAGATGAAAAGAAGAATTTTGACACAGATGCGGCTCAGCACCAGAATTTGATCAACTCTATCCATACCCAATCTTTACACACAATTCTGTCAAAATCCTTCCATCACTTTTGGAGAGGTGCACCACATCACCTCCAGCCCTCCTCTGTGGATTGATTTAAAAAAAAAATCGTAAAACTGCTAAATAAGTCAGTAGATTGATTAGTCCACATGTCAGAAATAAAAAGTCGAGATCAAAGTGGCATCTTCAAATTACCCATGCGTTCTGACACGTAAACCACATTGAATTTACAATAATCACCGAAAACTGTTGATTGTCGTTTTTTTTTTTTTTTTTGCTCACGACTGATCGATTAACTGAAGTATCAATCAAATATTTACGATCGCTGCAGCAGAAGGCTGCACTGCAGAACAAAAACTGACACCTCAAAAGATGAGCGATCGGTGTTGCATGCAACTTCTATTTTGTGTTTGCGCTTTAAACTGGGGGGGGAGATGAAATCAGGAGCCGAAGCTCGGCGGCTCTGCTCCGAGCCACTTACAGCAGGTTTGAGCTGTTCCAGTACACCGCATGCCGGTCGCTGGCTCTCGATAGGTGCAAGTTTGTCAGCGCCAGCGTGATGAGGCTGAGCGAAAACGTTACGCGTGCCATAATCCGTCCTGTCCGGAACCCGGATCCCCGCTGTGCCTTGTGCGTCCCCGGTCCTTCTGTCCCAGGAGTCCCTCACAACATCCCAGCGGTCAAAAACCCCCTTTTCAACTTTCGACTTCTTACGTCTTCTTCAACTCAAATCCCATCGCGGCCAGAACCGTGCGGGCATCACGTGCCAAAATCTGGACTTTGTTCTTCTCCGACGCGCACTTTTGGAGTTAGTCCGTGTTGGTTGTTGGGTCTTTACGCAGGGTTTTGCGGGAAGGTTTTCCCAACTGCTGCTCCTCTCATCATCACCATCAGCAGCAGCAGCAGAAGAAGAAGAAGCCACACACGCCGCGCGCACAAAGCTCCAAATCCGCCCTCTGATGGCCAGCGTGCGCTCACGTGTTCTTCTCCTCCACCGCCCCGCCCAC
>OMMV01052350.1:1826-12559 GCA_900302635.1 Chatrabus melanurus | reverse complement strand
GTTAAGTATTTATTTCGCCATGGTTTTTATTTGTAATCTGCAGAATGTTATTTAAATGGGATCGTGACGTCAGCCCCGCAATGCAATGCCGGTCGAGTCCTTCACGGGCAGCGGAGTAACGGAGGTAAACAACCATCACAAGATTAAATTAACTAAAGTTAGTAAGGTTTTTTTTTTTTTGTCGGGAAAGCAGGTTATGAAATGCCAGAATGTGACCCGAAGTGACTAAATTTATTACACTAAAGAATCATGATTGTTGTGCGCTGTCTTGAAATCTGTGGATGTCGACACCGGAAGTGGGAAATTGGCCATACGCGCGCCACCTCGGGTCGCATGCGGAATTAGGAATCACCTAGGTCCTAGAATACGTGGCGTTGGCGGGGTCTGTGCTCTCCGAGTGCTGTTCTAGTTTGTATTTTATCTAAGTCATTGGTTTTACTTTTTATATCTCACTCTCTATGGATTTTTTTGGAGTGGGTAGTCTGAATATAAATGGAGCCAGAGAGGCAAAGTTTATGAAACAGCAAAAATGAAACATATTGATGTGCTTTTTCTCAAAGAAACTCACAGTGATGTCCACAATGAGTCCGACTGGACCAGAGAATGGGAGGAGGAAGTGATTTTAAGTCACCACACCACGGTTAGTGGAGGAGTGGGCTTCCTGTTCTCCAAAACCTTCACTCCAGCTACTCTGGAGGTGCAGCAGCTTATAGAGGGGAGGTTTCTTTTAGCCAAGGCTCGCTTTGATCATTTTACTGGTTTTTTTTTTTAATCAACATCTATGCTCCTACCAATGGTGCAGAGAGGATTTGACAAAATTAGTGACATATTGAATGACTGTGGTTCGGAGGAATTTTTATTCTTGGGCGGGGATTTTAATTGCACTGAAAATGAGTTTTTAGATCGTAACCATGCAGAGCCTCATCCGGCCTCCCAACACGCTCTGAGGCAGCTGGTCCACTCTCATGGTCTGGTGGATGTGTGGAGAAGGATGCACACGGACTCCAGACAGTATACATGGTCCCACCTAAGAGAGGACAGGCTCTCTTTAGCCCAACTTGACCGGTTTTATTGTTTTAAAACATCATTTGAACTTCATGCTGCTCTGCAGAGCATGCAGGGACGGAGGGCTCCTGCTATCGATGACTTGAGTGTTGAGTTTTATAAAGCCTTCTGGGACATCCTGGCTGACGATCTTTTGGATGTTGTGAATGAACGCATGGCCTCAGGTTCACTGCCACAGCCCTGCCGTAGGGCCGTGATCGCCCTCTTACCGAAAAAAGGTAATCTGCAGGATATTAGGAACTGGCGCCCTGTGTCTCTCCTTTGCACGGACTACAAGATCCTGTCCAAGGCCTTAGCCACCAGAGTGAGAGAAGCTATGGAGCAGGTCATCCATCGGGACCAGATGTACTGTGTGCCTGGCAGGTCTATGGTAGATAATATCTACCTAATTTGAGATGTTTTGGAGGTCTCCAGCTCATTGGGTGTAAACACTGGTCTGATTTCTCTGGATCAGGAAAAGGCTTTTGACCGCGTTGAGCACTGCTTCCTCTGGACAACTATGGAGAGGTTTGGGTTCAGCGTTGGTTTCATTGCCAAGATCAGGGTTTTGTACAGTGACACTGAGAGTGTGCTGAAGTTTAATGGTAGTTTGTGTGCTCTTTTCAGAGTGTGTAGAGGCATCTGTCAGGGCTGTGCTCTGTCTGGTATGCTCTATGCACTCTCTCTCGAACCCCTGCTACAGAAAATCCGCACAAGTATTGGAGGCCTGGTTTTACCTGGTTTTAATAACAGTATTGTTTTATCTGCTTATGCGGACGATGTCATTGTTTTTATAAAGTGAAGTTGATGTTTTGGCTACTATTACCAGTGACTTTACTGCTTTATCAGCAGCAAGGGTGAACTGGAGTAAAAGTGCAGCTCTTGCAGTTGGCGAATGGTGTGACAGTCTCCCAGTTATTCCTCAGGACCTGGTCTGGAGAGCAGATGGCTTAAATACCTCGGCATGATTGATTGTCAAGAAGAACTGGGAGAGTGTCACAGACAAAATTGAAGATAAATTGGCTAAATGGAAATGGCTGCTCCCTCAGATGTCTTACAGAGGTAGAGTCCTTGTTCTTAATAACCTTGTAGCCTCTCTCCTCTGGCATCGCCTTGCATGTGTGGACCCTCCCCCAGGTATATTGACCCAAATTCAAACTAGACTTGTAAATTTTTTCTGGGACCGTTTACACTGGGTACCACAGGGTGTGTCATTTTTATCCAGAGAGGAGGGGGGAAGGGCCTCATCCACCTGGCCAGCAGAACGGCCGCCTTTAGGTTACAATTTGTTCAGAGGTTCCTGACAGGTCCATCAGATTTAGTGTGGAGAGAGGTGGCTAGTTGTATCCTTAGATGTGTAAATAACCTGGGCCTGGATGCTACTCTGTTTTTAACTGATTTAAAATGTCTAAAGTTAAAGGGGTTGCCTCCGTTTTATCAGGGTGTTTTTAAATCCTGGTTGCTTTTTAACTGTAAAAGTGGTGAACAGTTGGACTGTCTGCACTGGTTGTTGAAGGAGCCGCCGATCCATGGTGCGAGGCTGGATGTCTGCAGCGCTGTCACACCCGGGCTGATGGCGGCACTGTACCAGTCGAAGACTCTGTGCTTGCAGCAGCTGGTGGATGCAGTGGGACCGGAGTTGACTGAAGCCCGGGCTCTGGGCTCTCTGCTGGGTGTCCGGTCTGTTCGGGTGGCTCAGAGAGTCCTGGAGCTCTGGAGGCAAAGGCTCTCTGGGACGGAGAGGAGCCTCTTAATGGAGTACGGCCGAGAAACTGTTGCACCTGACCACAGAGACTTGTTCTCTGGGATCACCCTGAGCCCTGTGTTTGGGGAGTTGAGCGGCTCCCTGCTGACTGTTTGTCGCCCTGACAAACTGACCTTGCACAGTGCAGACAAAAGAACTTTCTATGTAAACTGTGTTAAGAGTATAAACAGGACGGCACTGAGTAACAGACCTCGAACTGTGTGGACAAACAGACTGGATATGGACAATTCGCTGAACCCACAGTGGAGGCTTTTATACAAACCTCCCCTCAAAAAAAGGACAGCTGACCTCCAGTGGAGGATTTTACACGGTGCTATTGCCTCAAATGCTTTTATCTCTGTTCTTAATCCCAGTGTCGGTGACAAGTGTCCTTTCTGTGATCTACGTGAGACTGTTTTCCATGTATTTACTGAATGCAAGAGACTCTGGGTTTTTTTTTAAACTCTTTTAGCTCTTGTTTTTAGTCTGTTTGGTGAACACTTCTCTGTGACCAGTTTTATCTTTGGTGCCGGTTACACCAAGACGAACCGTGTGAAGTGGCAGCTCCTTAATATTCTCTCTGGTGAAGCTAAACTGTTCTCCAGTTTGTTTCTGCTGCTCACATAAATAGCCAAAGTCGGTCAGGAGGCCACTTCAGTGTGGCTCTGTAACGTCAGGTCCAGATTGTGGCTGGAGTTTAAGTTTTATAAGTTGATGGGGGATTTAGAAACATTTAAACAACGCTGGTGTTACAAGGACGTTATTTGCGCCGTTACTGGTGAGGATTTGCAATTTGCACGTTTTTATTGTCTGATTTTATGTCAAGAATTGATTGTACTGTTATGTACAACTGTTGACTTATTTTAAATAAAGTGTTTTTGTAAAAATCTAAAAAAATCTCTCTCTCTCCCTCCCTCAGGTTTATATGGTTGCACAGCTTCATGGTGGAGTGAAACTTAAAAAGGTTCTTTAAAATTCCAACTGTCTCCCATTGAAGACATCAGACCAGAATTACTTTGATTCATGCACATCTTCATATGTGTTTGGGGTCACACTTGCAGGACTCAAGGAGAGACGAACAAACAGACATACAGATAGACGGATGGACAGACAGGTTGATTCTGACTTATACCCCCACGCCCCCCAAAAATTGTTTGCAGGGTGGGGGCTGTAATAACAATGTTGGCACAGTGGGACATATCTAGGCTGGTTCATGTAGGCAAATGTAAAGTCAGCCATTTGTTTGCAAGCAATTTATGAAGTCCTGTTGCTAATCACAAGGTGTTGGTGGCCACTAAGGCCACTGTTGCTTGTTTATACCTCCATCACACTCAGCCATATTTCCACAACGTCCGCAAAAAAAAAACTGCGAGGCCGCAGCAACAACCTGTAAAACTAATTTGAAATGCCTTAGAAACTGTTCAGGGTGTGTTCTCCATGGACCTGGAAGATGTGGTAGAACTTTGAACATGTTCAAAGAATACACAGCAAGAACATGGTCGAATCAGGATACAGTTAGAATTACTAACTCTAGTAGGGACGCAGTACAAGTGCGGCATGGACACCCTCTCCCAGGAACTGTCTGCGGAGTGCTTTGTGAATGAAATGTGCCGTTCGCTGTCCATGGTGCTGAAACACAACCAAAAAAAAACCTGTCCCCCTCTTCCTCGTACAAACGAGGTTCGCTTCAAAGCATGTGTACTCGCGCCCGCCTATACAAACAGAGCATATTTGAGTGTATGTTAATAATAGAGATGCCACATTGGCAGGAGAGCTGTTTTTATACATGTGGACACAAGAAAAGTTGCAGAACTGATCAAAAAGCGCAGCACGTGATGCAGTATTGATAAGGACAGGATGGACGCAGTGAGAATGTGGCATGCACATGTGCGATGTGATTGTTTGTAATGAGAACATATTGCACGTAGTACACGCGTCATGCGCGTGGTAAGAAGTTAGTGGAAATGTGTTAGATACTGTGAGAACATGGCAGGGATGTAATCAGGACAAAGTATGGACTCGAAAATGGTGCATTTTTTTTTTCCATTTTGACCACATCCCCACTGTGTTCATCAACATTTTCAGGACGCAGTGTGTTCTCCGTGGTCTTCCTCTGAATGTGACACGGCCCTTAGAGAGGGGCAGATTTGTGCTTGTGCTTTGCATTCCGGAAGCAATTGTCAAACTTGTGGGCTCAGTGAGTCGATCCAGCGTGTGTTTTGCCAGCCAACATGGCGACGTCACCATTGAAGTTCACGTTACTGCACGGTGTTTACATATCAGTTGAACGACCCATTACTGTCCCACAGCAGCAAACCGTCTCAGTAGACGTGGCTCACTGACCAATAAGTTAACCCAGCTGTACAAATATGAACTGTCTTCCGGAGAAGCTGAGTTATTGTTATGTTTTGGATGTGACTGATTGTAAATGTGAAAAATCAACGCCCACCTCCGATGTCAGGTCTGAGCTTGTTGTCGTATCCATCGAGTAGGCTGTTTAGGATGTGTGTGACGTCACTCTCGTACACTTTGGGCGTCAGCACCCAGGTCTTATTGGACGCATCGTCCTCATCAGTCTGGAAAGAGCTGTGGAGAGAAGAAATTCACGCAATCAATAATTTCCTTTTAATGGAGAGCAAGCGATTCCCTTTCCTCTCGCTTCCTTTATGAAGGTACATTTGGAGACAGCGAAGGAAGACTCATGAGCATTTCAATCTAATTAGGCAGAGAGACATCTATCCATCCATCTATCCATCCATCCATAATATGCTGTTTGCAAGGAGTTAAAAGTACCTTTTTTCCCCCTCTTATTAGCAAAAAAGTGTAGGGTTTTTGTCCCCTCTTGCAGATATTTCATCTCGTACATTTCTTATAATGTGAAAACAAGAGGCATAACTTTGATGTTCCAATCAGATATTACGAACTTAATACATATGTAGGACCATTTAGGTTGTTTGGTGAGGCACCCACTATTCAAGACCGTTCCCAACAGTCATTTGATGTTTGGAAAAAAAATAAATAAACTCATTTGCTTCTGCTCTTTGCATTTCATACAAAGAGGGCAGTTATCTTTTTGTTTCTTCTTCAAAACATCAAATGCAAAAGTTTCAAAATCACGACGCACAATATCCTGAAAATAGCACAAGCCTCATGGGCTCATTTAAAAAGAACATCAAATAAATATATAGGAGCTTCTGGCTAATGGAAATTAGAGTACATCTGAGGGGATGGGTAGTCAGATGTTTAAAAGTAACATTATTTTTGAAGATACTTAAAAACATACTTCATGATGAAGTCACAACATGCCTTTCATTTTACTTTGTAATACAGGGCTATGTAAATGGACTGCATTTCTACGGCGCTTTTCCATCTGATGCAGACACTCAAAGCATTTGGCTCACATTCATCCTTAAACTCACATATCGATGTCAACATACTGCCATGCAAGCAACATACTGTCCCTTGCTTAAGGTGCCCCTAAGCAAGGAACACCTTAGTGAGTTGCCTGTCTGATGGGGAATCAAACCGAGGATCCTCTGGTGTGAAGCCTGCAGCTCCAACCTCCAGGCCACCACCTCCCCTATATAACATTCTGTGAGGGATTCTTGGCTTTGTTACACTTTTGTGCAACACACTGTACAGTTTTTACTGTGTATCACCACATGATTTGCGAGGTGCTGTCATCATCCAACAGCACGGTAAATCTTGCACACTTTTTCTTTCCCTTCACTAAAGAGGTAATGTTTTTGGCCCTGTTTGCTTGTGTGTTTGGAGAATTACACCAAAAGCCCTGAAACAGTTTTCATTAAACTTGAAAGAGGGGTGGGATATAGACCTGCAATGAAGCCATTGCATTTTGGAGCAGCTCCAAAATATTTTTTCCCCATTTTTTTTCCTTTAACATATGTTAAAGGAAATATGTTGGGTGTTTTCGTACATTTTCAGTTTTTCAAAAAGTGTTGCTCCAATTTTCATGAAGCTTGGTGAAATGGTGGGGCATGGGTCAAGAAAGAACCTATTAAATTTCGAAGTGGGTCTGGATAACAGAGCACGTTTCGGATTCTTATTTTCCCCTTTTTCACAAAAACCAAAAACTACCATAGTCAAAATTATTAGCCCCCTGATGTTAATAGCCAATTGTGTATCCTTTTTGGTGGATAACAGTCTGCAGTCATTTGTTGTAGTTTTCAACAAGTCTCAGACATGTCTCCTGAGGAATCCCAGCCCATTCTTCTTTGGCGAATCTCTCAAGCTCCTCCAGATTTGATGGTCTTCTGGCATGGACCTTGGTCTTCAGTTTACCCCACAGATTTTCAATGGGATTCAAGTCAGGCCTTTGTGCAGGCCAGTCAGTAACGTTCACTTTGGTCTTCTGGAGGTAGTTCTTCACCAGGAGTGATGTATATTTCAAGAAAATGTTAAATTTCATAGGGGGGGTTAATAATTTTGTCCTCATCTGTAGCTTGTTTATAACCAACTACAGCCAGGTCTTACCTCCCTCATCCTCCTCTCTCCTTACTGCTTTCCTTTCTCTGCTTCATCTGAAGAATATCTGGATATCCATCGACAGGAGTCTTTCAATATTGTTTTAATTAGTATAAGACCATATGTTCCATTTAAAACTTGCTTTTGTCGCATCCGCGTCATGTTACCATACCTCAATTCTAACACTCCAGTTTTGTGTGCCGATCTGTGCACGCTGCAGTATACTGGCAGGATTGGCAGGTCTCTGTGACAAAACCAGCCAACCAGACACTCAAAACAAGCAAATTGCCCCCCCCAAAAAACAAGAAAACAGCCAAATATCAGAACACAAAATATGCCCATGCAAAACCATGTATCAAGTCAAGTCACATCTGGGAGCATGCGCTGGTGCCATGCTTCACTGTATCCATCACACCACAGAAATGCCTTGGGTCTTGGATGGCAACCACCCAGGCAGACAACCGGTTCATCCCCATATCTCTAAAGTAATCATCTATCTGCCACAGCCAGGTGAAGCGTGGGCATCCCCTTGGCCTTCTCCAGCCATTGGGGTCCTCAACACTCAGGCACCAATGTGCTGGATCATTCATAGAGAAATGCGGCACATGGCCAATATGTCGAAGCTGACGCTCCCTCACAATGCAAGTGATACTCCTCATCTTAGTCTCCCTAAGTAACCACATGTTGGATAGAAAGTCATTCCAGCATTACCCAAGAATCCTCCGAAAGAGACCTGGTACCAAAGACATGCGGTCGTCACTTTAGATCACTGGTTAGCATCCAAGTCTCACAATCATACAGTAAGACAGGAAGCAGCAGGACCCTAAAGACTTGGACCAAACACTTCTGTCCAGCGACCTCATGACTCCATAAGCAATAACTCATGATCACTGATCATGATCATGTTTGTAAGTACAGAGAAATTTTATCTGGGACAGCTGTTAGATGGTTAAAACAAGTATGCGTAGTCTTTTAGACAGGTGATTAGACCTAATATTAAATTCTTGAACAGATTTTACTGACGTTTCTGCTTTTGTTATGGTTAAAACATGAACCAAGTACTTGTCAAATGCTCTCCAGATTCAAGTTGTACATTCTGCTTTTTGTTTGCCAGTTTACTTTTTGTTTGCTGCCAGTGGGGAAACAAGCTCCAAAAAAAAAAAAAAAAAAAAAAAAAAAAAATAAAAAAAATAACCCTGCTGCCAATGAAGGCAATTTTAGGCATTTTTCTCCCAGCAGCAGTTCGAATTTACCAAGCCAGGCAGTGAATTATAGAAACTTCTTTTGGAGCTAAAGATAAAGTCTTTCACATGAAAAGGAAAAGATGAACACAACAATATCTAAAATCATATTTCAGAAAAGTCAACTGATTGTTGAAGACCCTTTGGAAAGCTGTGACATCATTTTCTAACCTTGTAATGTGTTATTCTCATTGTCATATTTATTTTTTGTTACAGCACCTCGTCCTCACTGTATAAGTTAACATCTTCCACAACACCAACACCAACCGCATGTGAAAACAACTCCAGCTCTGCTTCTTTTTTCAATTCAAAGAAGCAACATTTAAAAAGTTGATGGTTAAATTATTTCCTGTAATGCAAAGGGCCCCACATGCCTCTGTAGTTATATTTTTAATGAAGGGTTCCAGTCAGAATCAAATCATTCTGATCAGTGAATCAACACGCATCGTTTACATGGCCGTAATAAAATGGAAAAGCTAGATGCATAAATTGCTCAAAATAGAGGGATTGCCGATATTAACATGTAGAAAGCAGCTTCTGTTGCTCCGCACAATTTCATTTCAACAATGAACCCACATATAATAATCAACCTGATTGTAATTTTCTTAAGAATAGGAGGAGAGCAGCAGAATCACACTAGCTCCTCATGCGCTTTTTACTTTCACCCTTTCCTACACCACAGACCAGAAGAAAGTCCACAACAGGGACTGATGGTCATGTACATTCCACAATTTATTTCCAGCCATCAAAATGATCAAGGAGTTTTAATTTTTAAAAGATTTCCAGCAATAGAGTAGTCTCTTCCATCATCTCTGCATGGGAAAATCTCTAAGGACTTTTGAGATGCCTGAAAAGTCTTCGGAGTACATCATTGATTTTATGTCACTATGCACTTCTCTCACACACACACACACACACACACACAGTATAGTAAGTAAGTTATTTCATCTTCTCCCGTTTTGCTGAGGGTCGCCACAGCAGATCCGATATAGCTCTGCATGTTGATTTGGCACAAGTTTTTACTTCAGATGCCCTTCTTGATGCAACTCCACATTACATGGAGAATGGGCACGGGTGGTCTTAAACCGAGAACCTTCTGTTTTGGAAGCAAGTGCACTGACCACTTGGCCACCACACTGCCATACACACACGCACACATATGTATATATATATATATGAACTGGTGAATTCAATAAGGGCCCAACTCCATTTTTAGGATGGCCACATTTTCTGTGCAATTATTTGTGATGTTAAAAACTGTTTATATATATATATATATATATATGGAGAGTCGAGCATAAGATTATAAGATTGTCACTTTAATGGAATCGATATGTGGCCTCTGCAAGTTTATTAGGACCCATTCACACTTTGACGTGAAGTGGCTGACACTGGCCAACATAGCAGATTCTCAAAAATCTCTGTGAAATTCCAGAGAAGGCTCACTCCAGGGGAAGTGGGCTACGTCGGGCTGCATCGAGTCAAGCCTCCAACGTTGGCTACCGGAGGCTAGTGGAGGCCGACGGAGGCGAACGGAGCAGTAACAGAGTACGAGTAGAGGTGACGTAGTGATAGTGGAGCTCAACTCTTCCTGGCATTTTAGCATGAACATCAAAGATTTTAAGCATGTTGAAAATTTTTCTCGGACCGCAATGAAAATTAGTGTTGCCCGACTGACGTTGCCTTAGATCCTGCGGAGTCTGGTGGACCTCGGCGCTGGTCGACATTAACACCGGGCTAATCATCAGAGTGTGAATAAGCCATTATCTAAGAAAATACAAGTATGAGGTCGGGAATCGGTATCGGCAGATACTGAATATTAAATGACTGGGATTGGGGGCAAAAAAAAAAAACTTGATTGGGCCAGCCCTAATGTAAAAGAATAATGGCAAATTACTATGTTAAAAGATGCTGGAATGGTCCAAAACAGGTCCTCACCTGCATCTATCAGAACCCAAAATTTCAGAACTGAACACACAGTAGCTCAACAGAGCTGTTCATGCAACTTTTGCAGACACACTTACTGACTGACTCTATTAACTACATAACTGCCCTGCTAACTGTGGGGTTAAAAATATAATAATAAAAAAACAAAATCAAGAATGCCTTTTAAGGTTTGTAATAAATTAATTAATTACAGAATTACACACATAAACTTCAAATTAACAACAAATTATTAACCAAACAGCATTTACTTTTTTTTTTTTTTTTTTTTTTTT
>OMMV01052333.1:0-17966 GCA_900302635.1 Chatrabus melanurus | reverse complement strand
CTTCAACTCCGTAAAAACTACTGTGCATTCAGGTTTGAAATTTTGGGTACTGGTAGATATTGGTGAGGACCAGTGAACCTCCTATTTTGGGCTGTGTTGGCATATTTTAACATGCAAAATTACCACAACACAAAATAAAGACCGATAGGACTACAGTACCAAGTTGCTTGTGAAGCCTTGTTGCTAATCGCAGGTTCTTGGAGGCCACTGTTGGTGTAGATGTTTGTTTCGACTACACTCGTGCAGCAAAAGTATTTTATTGACCGTCCTTTGGTTTGTCATCCTGCCTTCCCTTCCTACTTCACAGTTTCCATGCACTTGCCTCTGATCGCAACGCAACACTTGTTGTTTCCATGGAGAAACTGTGGTTGCCAAGGCCTACGGCGATTGAACACTGAGGGTCATCGTTTATTTCTTTGTCAGCAGTGAGGTGATGGATCAGGGAATCGTTAGTCCCCGAGGGGCTAAAGGTCCACATGTCCTTAAAAAGTTTATTTGTTGAGTGGCTCACCTATGGCTATTGCAACGCTGGTTGACAGTGTTAATATACAGTCTTTTCTCATGCCCCGGAACAGTTCATGGACTTATTCATAAATACAGAGTCCAACACCAATCAGAGAGAGAAGGCAAAGTGGGACATGTGAGGTTGCCGTAGGCCAACCTTTTTTTTTATTGTTTATCCAGAGATTTGTTACCATTGAGGCCTAGGCTTCTGACTCACTTTCTCTGTCCATCTATGCCTGTCTGCACCCCCCGCCCCCGCCCGTTCCTCCTCTTCTCTCATTAATCTAGCAGTATGTTTCTGGCCTTCTTCCCATCATGTAGAAGGAGCAGGTTTGAATGACCACCCACCCTGAGGAAAAACAATCTGTCCTAGCTATTGTTTATACCCGTTATCATTCAGATGCTGTAAATTAACAACGAAGATATTTTAATTGATGTTGTCAGCGTCTTGAGATTTATTGCCACCTTAGGGGCAGTTTTCTTTCTCATTTGTGCTACCAATCTGTTTTTCTTATGCTCATGTTCTGTCCTTTGTTTTCTATTTGTTTGTCATTGGTGTGTGTCTGTTACCTGCATTTAGGAGATATAAGTCCACATTTGCAATTCCAGAGCTCATATTCAGCCCGAGCGCTCTCCATCATTGAGCATAAAAAAAGTAGCCTATCCGATACAGATTAGTCTCCATCTGCCTTTCGTTTATGCATGACTTAAGACTCTGACTCTCTTTGGCAGACTGAAACACTCTGGTCTCTGTGCACCATTTGGCTGCTCGTTACCTTATGGATATGTCTTCTGGCTACTCCCTCATCAGCTTCTTCTAACCATAAAATATTCATGCACCCTTTCCTTCTTCGCGCTCTGCATTTTTTGCATCCATTATTTTGGAGAAAGGGAGGCGTTGGCGTTTGTATCTTGGCTTCTTCGAAGGTGTGCATGGCAAAGAAAGTAGAAGATGCGTTAAGTGAGATGAGCATGCAGGAATTTCACATCCATTAGCCATTATTGTGCACAGCACTGTACTCTCATATCTATTATAGCCTAATGTATTTTATTCTCTATTTAGCTTTCCTGATTTTACAGCAGATGCTACTGAGTGATCCATTGCAGTCGTATATCTTTTATTTTTTAAATCTCTTATCTGTGCCCCACTCCCCTCCTCTGTCTTCCTGCGGTCGTTGCTCTCGTCAACATTGTCTGAAGGTCAGCACTGGGAGGCGGTCATCACTGCTGTGAGTTGGGCAAGATATCAACTTTGCGTGCCTTCACTCTGTTTTGTGTTGTCTGACCATTTATTGTGCTCCAAAGCCATGTCAACAGTATCATTAGACCTCATTGTGTTCCTGCAGACACGGACAATGATAACGCCTTCTCTCTGATTAATCATCAACAGAAAATTACTTTAAAATGACTCGTATCTCTCACAGGGAGACTTTTCGTGATGGGAAACGCCATCATTGCAGGTAACTCAGATTATTTCTTAAAGCAACAGCTCCAGCGCTTGGTGTCGTGTTAAATCTTGTCTCTCTGAAAAGCCCCGTCTTCTTTTCCGCTTCACCGTTTTCAGCAGCAGTCACTTCCTGTGGCTAATCACATTTTGATATGCCATGGCACGAACCTTGGCTCCTTCAGAAATTAAGAAAGTGTGAGGGGGATCTTCATGGACCAGGGCTATTGGTTTTTGTCTGCTCCACTGCGATACATTCTGTCAACGCCCACTGTTTTTTCACGGCCTCTCTTTACATCAAATCTGCCTCTCTGTAAAGGCAAAACTTGGACATGACTCAAAGGAAAAGTGTGATGCCTTCGACGGCACTCAACGGGGAGATTTAGGCATCCTGCTAAGCTTAGCTGGAAGGCAAGAAGATGGAGCACTGCTCACCAAAATTTTGACTTTGACTACATTAAAGGCACATATAGAAAGATGCTCTTCCTCTATTTAATGCAGTGTGTGCATGAAATCATGTTGAATGATGTTTTTTTTAATGTAAATACTAGGGGTGTAACAATACAAATCGAAAGTCGATTGTAAAGTACTAGATACGACTACATCGATACACAGACCCCTGAATCGATCTAAATGTACTATCAGCCGGTCGATGGCTAGATTTTAACATTATGAATCAGTTGAGTTAAGCTGTTACGCTGCTACTTTGGTGTCTTCAAACTCTTGTCAAAGTTCAGAGGTCGTCACAAGGCTTTCATGAGACTATTGACAGGAACGTTTAACTTTGCGAGGTAAAAACAAAATCAACATGTCTGATAGTGGTAGGCGATATAACTGATAATTGTGCCTGTTTGAACTTTTTATGTTCGGTTCATAATTTGTTAGTACTGTCATAGTGGTTCAGAACGGGAAAGTTATGCAATGCAGGCAGGCCAGTCCAGTATCCATATCCTCTTTTGCGGAAGAAGACTGTACAGATGCTGGAAGAATACTGCAGAATGTGGTTTTGCAATGTCTTATTGAAAAATACATGGAAGTTCCTGGAAAAGATGTCATCTTGAAGGTAGCATATATTGCTGTAAAATCTCAGTGCACATTTCTGCATTAATACTGCATCACAGAAGTGTAAATTATCTTTGTCATGACAGACCCTGGCTTTTGGAGTTGTTGCTGATAATCTGGATGGTCCTTGTCATCTTTGATCCGGAGCATAGGGTGTCCATTTCTTCCAAAAAAAAGATCTGGAATACTGATTCGCCTAACCACAATACACATTTTCACTGTGTGATGGTCCAACCCAGATAGATGCCCGAGAGCCCAGAGACATTGACGCCGCTTCTGGACAAGTTAACATAGAGCTTCTTTTTTGCACAGCAAAGTTTTAACTGGCATTTGTGAATGTAACTCCACATTGTAGTACTTGACAAAGGTTTTCCACTTGCCCATAGGGTTATATCCACTATACATCTTGATGCAGTGCCGTCTCAGGGATGGGAGATCACGGGTGTTCAGCTTAGGCTTGCACCCTTGCCCTTTACGCACTGAAATTCCTCGAGATTCCTTGAATAGTTTGAAATTATGCACTGCAAAGGGAGAAATATGCAAATCCTTTCCAATCTTTCTCTGAGGAACATTGTTTTGAAACATTTCACTAATTTTCTCATGTATTTGTTGACATTCGTTGTTGATCCTCTGCCCATCTTTGCTCCTCAAAGCCTTTTGTGGACACTGCTTTTGTACCAAATCATGATTACAATCACCTGTTGACATCACTTGTTTGAAATAACATCATCATCATTATTATTATTATTATTATGTTACCTCATTACTAGCTCTAAATTGCCCCCTTCTCAATTTTTTTTATTTTTTATTTTTGGAATGTGTTGCAGGACTGAAATGCTGGAATGGATGTATTTTAACAAATGAAATGACGTTGACCACACAAAACATGAAATATCTGATTCATACTGTCTACAATGAAATAGAAGTCAAAGTAAATGTAAGAATTACTGCGGGTTGTTTTTTGAATTTTCCATACTTTCCCAACTTTTTTCTGATTTGGGATTGTATGTATTTGAAGGTAAGCAATGCCACTTTTGGCATATTATAATATATCATGGAAGATGAATGTCTACATTAAACAAAGAATCAGATTACATTGTATTGAGTCAAATCGTTCCATAATAAAAAGTATTGTTCCTGAATCGTATCTAGATGCTTATCGTATCATTTTATAAGGGAGAGATGCACACCCGTAGTGAATGCTTTAATAAGTAATGCACTGAGTGATCAGACATTTTGCTGATTTTGATTCTATTGGCCACATATTAATGTTGCACACGTTTTGATCAAACTCTGCTTTATAGTGTTCCTAATAAACCCCTTGATGGCTTTATCAAATCTCTTTTATGTGTCTGAAGTCTTGATTGATTTGGTGGTCACTGTTTAATGTCTCTGGGCAGGAAGGTTTGTGGCTCTTCTCTAATGTGCCATCCAGGCCTTTTCTAAAGGCGTATGTGTGTTCAGGGAGTACCTCAGTAGCTCTCACTCATAATGGACAAAGCATTTCCATGCAAAGGTAACTGCTCTGTGTCATCGCTCTACCTGAGCTCTTAATGGAGAAATTATGTTTTTGGAAGCGACTAGCTCACATAATACTCATACTGCTTCTTTTCACACTTAGATTGATTAAAAGGTTTTTGCCTCATAATAGGTGTGCAGAGGTGTGGAAATGTCTGAGAGTATGGTAAGATGTTCTTTTTCCAGAGTAAAGGATTGTGTTGTTGCCAGATCTGTCCGTCAAAATTATCCACTCCTCTGCTCTTGGATTGCTTCTGTTCCCTCGGCTTGTTTTTCTTTCTTCCCCAGCACTTAATTCTGGTTTAGATCGTGTGAGGATTTGAGGGAAAGTGTCCCCACAGGTGATGCCTCCCCTTGTATGCAGTCATACAGTCTTGCTGGACTACATCGGGGTATTGGCTCGCGTCGTGACTTGTCGCTCTTATTTCTGCGTATTGATTGTGGAGGTTGACTGACGGAGTGATTTTTTTTATTTATTTATTTATTTTTTTGCGTGTGTAGGGGGGAATTGGCAGCTTGTAGTTTGTGTAGGTGAATGCAAGGACTTCTTTCCAATGAACTTTTGGAGTGTTTGCAGTTGCAATATACACACTTCTCCCACACAGCACTGAACCCACACAAGAAAAGAAAAGAATGCAGCATTATTAGTTTGCACTTTAGGAGCTGACATATTTTAATGCGGCTTTCTTTTGTCTTTTGTTTGTTCCAGGTGAAAAGGGAATAGTGCAGCTGAGATGACCTGGGTGACATTCTCCAATCAAACGACAAGAGCAGACTCTCTCTGGGACGTGGTTGGCAGGCTCACATGATGGACATGTGATGGAGACTTCCATCATCTTTCTCCCTGAGTGACTCTGCCTGCTGCCCCTCCTTCTGAGGCATAAGTGTGTACCAGTGGTCCAAAGCTCCCTATTTCTCTGCCATGGTGACATAAGCAGCGCTGCAGCATGAGGGAGAGCCAACGTGAGACCGTCTCATTTCTGTCTCCAGTAGCTGCTGCAGCTGCTACCTTGACACCAATTATTTGTAGCTAAATAACAAGACTGACTTTGGTGTGAATAATATCTGCTCAGTGTTTTATACCAACACCAAGAGAGACGGTCTCCAGGGCGTGTTGCTGGGCTGGTACGTGGGGCGGAGTAGTGGCGTGAGACGATGCTGGGATGTGTGACACGTCTCCGTCGGCTAGTCCGCCTCCTCCCCCTGCAGACTTCCCTCCTCCTCCTGTTCCTCTTCTGCGCTGTCAGTGTCTTCGTCTCTGCCTACTTCCTTTATGGCGTCAAGCGGGAGCTGGAGCCATCAGGAAGTGGTGTTTCCGGGGCCGAAGGAGCATCTGCTGATTTGGATGACTCAAGGGTTACTCCATCCCGGCTGCTACCTATGCGGAGCGTGTCAGGGGGACTCGGGGTAGATCCCGCAGGGGCCAGAACAGATCCTGTGGTTCTGGTGTTCGTGGAAAGCCAGTATTCTCAACTGGGTCAGGAGATTGTGGCCATTTTGGAGTCTGGACGGTTCCGTTACCGGACAGAGATTTCTCCCGGTAAAGGGGACATGCCCACGTTGACAGACAAAGAAAGAGGCCGATTCACGTTGGTGATTTATGAGAACATTTTGAAGTACGTTAACTTGGATGCGTGGAACCGAGAGCTGCTGGACAAGTACTGTGTGGAATATGGAGTCGGCATCATTGGCTTTTTCAAGGTTAGAATAACACAACAAACCCTCTCTTTTCAGGGTTCTCTCTGGGGTCCAAAAACTGTTAGCCATTGTGGCTAATTGGTGGCAGTTTCAATTAGCCACATGGGAAATTGATTAGCCCCACACTGATTCAAAAGAAAAAAATACAAGTATGCACTACTGCACATTCAAAATGTGACAACTCATAAACTTTAATATAAACCGCTGTCAAAAACACTCAACAGTACTACAGCTTAGACACAAGTCTATTGTGTTATCCCGCACTGTAGACTGCAGGCTACACAGTGCCTCACTCAGACTGTCTGAACGCTGCTGCGCCTTAGTACAGTACGTGTGCATTAATATTTGGTCATGTTGAGTTGTAGTCAGGCAGGTGCAGATTAAGGTGGGCATGGGCCCCTGGGCTCGATTTCTGCAGGGCCCTTAAAACCCCGTTATAATTCCAGAAAATAGGTAAACAGTGCTAAATTAAATGATTGTAAACAAGCACTTACTAAGTTGTTTTTTTCCCCCAAGTATATGAAAATATCAAGAATAAACAGTGTTTTAAGCAGGATCCCAAAATATTGTGCATGATTTTTAATTTTTGCTTAACTAAACTTAAAAATATTGTCACATGTGGTGCATCAGTTCCCATCATGCAATGGGGCAGCATTCTGTTTGCAATTGTAGGTGTGTTATTTGTTGCTCGTAATCATATTTATTATTCTGTGTTATATTGTGTTACTTGTGTTACTGTTATTATGCGTTTTCTCCACAACATTTTGATGGATAATAATGTGGGGCTCCATGTGACTTTGGGCCGCTGGTCTTCATCCCAGGCAAGCCCGTGCATTAATCCGGCTCTGGTTCTGTTATTGATTGGATCCAAACGTTCTTATACTTTATTTACAGCTGTAATGCAGCTTTTTGCTCAGTATTTTAAGAAACTCTGTGAGATCTGTGAAGCATTAACAGGAATATTTTATTTAGTTTCACGTGCTGCACAGCGGCTGAAAGTGCTCCATGTCTGTCCACACTGTGCGCTCCATTGCGCATGAACTCAGCCATATTTAAAAAAATAAAAAAAACAATCTGCAATTTCAGAGATTTAGTTTAGTTGTTCCGACAGCGATATGTAAGCAATCTGTTAAATAATTCTGCTGCATTGTACCGATGGATGCGCACAGAGCACTTTACACACAGAGAACAGATCACATCGGGAGTTATCATCACACAAGTCAGACTTGGAGACGTGCACACACAGGGCGCGTACAAAATTAATTAATTGGCCGTTGATGTTTGGTTTCTTTTCCTTTCTATGCAGCCATCCGACACCACAAAACTGTAACACGGTTCACATTATAGAATCACAAAATTTTATAAGTTTTCATGAAATGTATTGCTGCCTTCAGGTGAAAATGACAGTAATGAGCAGCAGTCACACTAAACTGTACTTTGTGCTCACAAAACAGGCATAAATTAAACCATTAATATGCCCAAAGTTTACAATGAATCATTTTTTTTGTTTTTCTTTTCTGTCGACATGTAGGTGGTGTCTGCAGTTAAACCTCATTTTAAGGAGAAGGCTGCAACATGCGGCACACACACTTTTGAAAATAATGGGTGTCAGAGCGCAGTACAAACCACGAAAGGGCCTTGAAAGGGAATCTTAGTTTTTGCCCGTAGTCCTGCCAGAATTTTTAAGGTGATTTTCATATTCGCCACTGTGGCGATTCACAAGCAAACTCTGCTCGCACTTCGCGCATTCATTCACCATGTGCGACGTGGCGAGGGCTAGGGAGATCCCTGCCTCTCCATCTTTCCCTCATTCCTGTTCATCTGCCTCCATCATATTCACAGGGTTTGAAAAACCTTCCTGGTGCAATATCATTTCACTGCATCTTTTCCCTTACGTTTTATCCATCTCTTGTTTGTCTTTATACTGCAGTCTGGCCTTTGAACCTATTCTTCCTCCATTTCTTCCCCTCTCAGTAATCCATAGCTGAGCCTGTTTGCCCAAGGCCAGTTTTCAGGTCTTATGGTTTTAATCACCCACCGCTGCACAATGGAGAGACCATAGAAAGAAATGCGGCGGCATGGAGGGTGGTGCAGCAATGCTAGGCAGTGGAGGTGAAGGGCAGAAAAGACTGGCGGGTTTGAGGCCTAGTCCACACTGCTCCGTTTTTGTCAGGAGCGCAGGCTTGGAACGAATACAGCACGTGGCCGTATCTGAAAATATCTGCGTCTACACATTAGCCGTATTTGTTTCTTCTTCGCCGTTTGGAGCGCGCTGTAGTGCAGAACAAACTGAAAGGGTGTCATGTTTTGCGTGTGTGGCAGGAGGCTCAACAGAAGCACCGTGCTTTCTGTGGTCTGTAGATATGCAACATACAGATGATACAGCGCAATGTTTATCGGTAAACATGCAATTAAAATCGACAAACATGTCAAAAACACTCCGTCATTGCTTACCTGTGGAAATGTGTGCTCTTCTTCTGCGCTTCAGACACGTTCACAGCAACAGGACATACCGCTGCTTCCTCCCGCTGGCGGTTAATGTTACTGCGCCGTTTCCCAAAATACACGGCTACGCTGTCCACACACAGAAACGACTATGGCGTTTTTGTTTTGATCCACCCGGTAGAGAAACAGCGGATTAGTGTGGATCCAAAGGCCAAAACAGATAGATACTCAGCTGTTTTCCTGTGAAAACGGAGCAGTGTGGATTAGGCCTTAGTCTTCGTTGGACTCAGAGCAACAAGAAAGACGTTGTGCATCACAATGAAATGGACATACTGTAGGACTTTACTATTTTCACCAAAGTGTTTGCAAACTGTAATAGACAAAGAAATGTAAAATAAGTTGCCATCATGTGGACTCTACCAAATATATTCAAGTGCAACACCCACACAGGCATGGTAGTAAACTTCTAAATGACACTTCAATAAAAGTGTCCACGAAAGTAGAACTTGCGTATCTGTGGCAGCAAAGATGTGAAAGAATTGGAGAATGCCAAATTTAGGAGGGGAAGTTTCAATGAATAAATCACTGAACCCTCAGTCTTTGAATCTTAGAGGACACAGCAGGAGGTTATTCATTTTGACTGCAAATTTGTAGCTTTGCAGATTGAGCATAGCAGGTAGATGCTGCCTCGTGTCTTCATGTTTGAGTAGGCCTGACAATCCTTATTTCACACATGATTGGAGAAACCGGGGAATTATGTCCAATACATTTCTGTCTTCATCACTTTGGTGTATGATGAATGTGTGTGATTTCTTTGTGTGTTTCTGTCAATTAGGCCAATGAAAACAGCCTGCTAAGTGCACAGTTGAAAGGCTTCCCCCTCTTTCTCCACTCTAACTTGGGTCTGAAGGACTGCGCCGTCAACCCCAAGTCACCCCTCCTTTTTATCACTCGATCTGGGCGCCCTCTACCAGGTCCCCTCCCAGGGGACGACTGGACCGTTTTCCAGTCCAACCACTCCACATACGAGCCTGTGTTGCTGGCCAAGACCCAATCAGCTGAGAGCGTGGCCTCCGTGGGGCAGAATGCCGCTCTGCTCCCGTCGGTGGTGCAGGACCTGGGGCTCCATGACGGCATCCAGCGAGTTCTGTTCGGGAACAACTTGGTCTTCTGGCTGCACAAGCTGGTGTTTGTGGATGCAGTTGCATTTCTGACAGGGAAGAGGCTCTCGTTGTCTCTCGAGCGCTACATCCTCGTGGATATAGATGACATCTTTGTGGGCAAGGAGGGCACGCGCATGAAAGTGCCAGATGTGAAGGTGAGCATCTCTCTGATTAATTGTGAGTATAAATGGATGTGTTGTAGATTGGAAAATATTTTCAGCAGAATAGTAAACCAAAACCACCAGTGTATTCATCAGCCAGAATTTTTCAAAAGCCACCCCTTTGCTGAAATGTAGAAAGTGCCTCACACACACCGTGTGCTATCCTCTGCCAGTCATACAGAAACCCCTTCCTCTCTTTTTGAATGCGTTTGTCCCAGTAGGCCGCTCAAAGCTGACAGGCCCCAGTGCTCACACTGTCACAGAAGCTCGACAGAAATGAATATTTCAGGGGCCCAGAGACATACAACGAATGTTGAAAGGCTCCTTGCTTTGCGTCCCCTCAGAGTAGAACAGACCTCTCGCATGTGCAGACAGAATGTGTGGGAAAAGTTGTGGAGGAAGCATCAAGGCCTCCTTACTTACAGTACAACGGCAGCCTTTTAGAAACGAATCACACCCTGACAAGACAGAGAAATCTAAGAGTGAGAGAGGGTGTGTTTGTGCGCGTGTGCTGGGAGTCCCATCCAGTGTGCAGATCAAATGAAACAAACGCCTGAATCAGAGGAAAGCAAAATATCAAACAGAATGAAGGAGAGGAGTGAGGCAACTGGGAGTGGATGCTGAATGTTTACTGAAAGAAACTTGTGAAATGAAATATGCATTTGGGCACGTGCACGTTTGGATGCTCGTTCGTCCTCATTAATGCACTCGTGCGCCAGTAAGAGCACATTGTTTATTGATTTGCTTTTCCTTTTCCTCCCGACTGTTTCAGGCCCTGCTGGAGACGCAGAGGGAGTTGCGCACACATGTGCCCAACTTCACCTTCAATCTGGGCTTCTCAGGGAAATTCTACCACGCAGGTAAGATGAGCCCAGTGAGGAGAATCTTTTGCAGCTCGTATCTCAAAGAGATAAGGAGCACCACCGAACTGAAAAGGATAATAATATGCATACGATTGTAAGGATTGCATTCATGCACACATATTCTCCTCCTCCTTTTTGCCTTGATCGTATTCCTGCTCATCTCCCACATGCTTCACTGGGGATTCTGAGCTTTTTCCTTCCTTCTCTGCCTTTTATTTCCTCTATTTCCCTTTACTAACCACATTTCATCTTTGCAACTCCTTTTGCCTTTAACCCCATTTCTTCTTAATGGAATTCCTTCTTACCCCCTCCCCTCTCATGTTGTGTAGGATCTGACGAGGAGGACCTGGGAGATGACCTGTTGCTTTCCTATGTGAAGGAGTTCTGGTGGTTCCCTCACATGTGGAGCCACATGCAGCCACATCTGTTCCATAACCAGTCGGTGCTGGCTGAGCAGATGTTGCTCAACAAGAAATTTGCCATGGTGAGTCACAGGGTCAAAGGGCAGAGCCCAGACTTGGGCTGCCACCTTAACACGTGCCTCGTTTAAGGGGAGATGGCTGAAAAAAGTTTTAACACTTTTTATCCTGAGGGTGTTGGGGTAATTTTATATCCTTTGTCTTTGTTGTTAGTGTTGTTTAAACCATGATCAAAGATAAATAATAAATTAGGATGCTATTAGCAGTCATGGTCTTATTTTTAGTTTAGACACATAAGTTATATTGACATTCACAAAAATACAATTATGAATAAATATGATCAGTTACAATTACATTCTGCATTATTTCATAGACTTTTATACAAATAGTGATTTAAATGTCTGGTTTTTCCCCTCTATGTATGGTCATATAAGTTATTAGCCAAATGTGGACTAGTGTGCCGTAATGCCAGATTCCTCAAACAACTTACTACTTAACAATTATAACACATTTCTCAATGATGACATACTGGGTCATGGGTCACATTGTTGGATCACTGTTTAATTTTTATAGTTGACATATTTATTATTCCACTAAATGTGTTGACGAGGGATACAGTATCGCTGTCTCCACACCATGGTCTGACCGTTTGAAAAAGAGTGTTAAAAAGGACAAAAAGTTTTCAGTCTCATGTATCACTTAGTTATACTCCTAGATCCCATGTGATTAAAAACACTATTATGAAGTATAGGCATCTCATATCTAATGACCCTTCTCTTCAAGATAAATTTAAGGAACCACCATTGTTTGTTTCCAGGCGGGGCCCGAACATCTGTAACAAGGTGGTCAAAGCTAGTATAAATACAGTTCATAACCAGACCCTCTTGGCACCTTTAAGAAATGGTAACAATCCATGTGGTAATTGTGCCCAATGTAACAATACGCATGAGACATATGACTTCAAGCATCCTAGCTCTGGTAAGAGCTATCCTGTGAGGGGGTTCATTACATGTAAGAATGTGATTTATATTTTGAAGTGCCCATGTGACTAGGTTTATGTTGGAAAAACCATACGTAGTTTAAAACAGAGGATCAGCGAACATAAAAGCGCCGTTAGACGTGCTGATCCTAACTACCCAGTAGCCTGTCACTTCACAGAATGTGCGTACTGTCTCTTCCCTTTGTTTTCAGGGTATTCAACAAGTTAAATTACCAAGAGAAGGTGATGTTGATAAGAGACTATGCCAAAGGAAACTATACTGGATACACACATTAGACTAAGGGTTTAAATGTTGACTTCGACATGAGTGCTACATTATAGCGATGTCTCCTCTCTCTCATAGCTCTTAAGATTATTCTGGAAAGTGCAATGTATAGCGGTCTTCCTGATGTTTGTGCAGTACTTTTGTATTTTTGTTTCTTTTTCTTGAGTGTTGGTTGTCTTGTCTGGTGTATGTAGTCACTATGCTGTTTTAGCATATTGTATGTGGTGTACACAGAGATGTGCTTTTGAACTACAACTCCCACCTAAACACCACAGATGTGGTTGATTACAACGATTGCCTTGACTCATTGTCTCGAACCACATTTTAACCTGGTGTCTGGCTGAGATGTTTGTAATACCCTGATGAAGGCCTGCGTACCGAAAGCTTGGTACTGATTAAACCACCACTAGCTTTTTTTGATGATATAGTCAATGTATTTGTAAAATATTCTGTTTTAACTTAATTGTATGAGTTCTGTATGAAGAATAGATTATTATTGTGGGATAATTTGCCAGATATAGCAAAGTCCAACAGCAGAGCAAATTTATATTTGTATTTTGTTTCTTTGCTTTTTTTCCTGTAACATTTTAAATCAGTAATTGCTGTATCTCCAGCACAAGTATGTATATCACATGCACGTTTAGCTCACAGTATGAGTATGGTGTTGACAACCTATCTTTTGTCCAAACTCTCTGTCTTGCTTACCTAAATTCAGGAGCATGGAATACCCACTAACATGGGCTATGCTGTGGCGCCCCATCATTCTGGCGTCTACCCTGTCCACCTGCAGCTGTACGATGCCTGGAAGAAGGTTTGGAACATCAAAGTGACCAGTACAGAGGAATACCCGCACCTGAAGCCTGCCCGTTTCCGTCGAGGCTTCATCCACAGTGGCATTAGTGTAAGCATACATGCACGCACCCATAAACTAAGATTAAAGGAACCCATTTTTAGTTGGGTCAATAATCAGATCCAATATTCATTATTCCGACTATTGATGTCATATTTTGTCTGCTCTGATTACCAATTAAATAAGTAAATTTAAAAAAATGCACTGTTGTTGGCACAGAGAACTACACCAGCTCTTGTGTGGGCTGTAGGGTTGTCACAATACCAACAATTTTGTAGTAGATACCTATACCTGTGAAATTACACAGTTTTCAATATCAAATTCAGTACCATGGTTTAAAAAAAAATCATAAAAATAGAGGTGTTGTTTAGATAAGAAAAATATATATTATTTTAAGTTTTAATTAACCATCCACAAATAGTATTTACTAAATACATAGAATAAAATTTTATGATCCAGTCATACAATAGATAAAGAAAAATCTGCAGCAGTTACGGTAATTAAACTAAGTGCTAGTTGATTTGGAGTTGTTCTATATATTTAGTCAATAATGCCTATAATATTACTTGCTGGAAAAGCCAAAAGAAATGTCTTAATCATATTATGGTATTGTGCGACAAATTTGACCAGTAGATGTCAGGATGACGATGAGCTGCTGTGGCGACCCCTAATGGAGCAACCAAAAGAAGACATTAGTATGACACTTCAAGTAATGAAGCTTCGAGCGAAACCTGGGAGTCACAACTTCAACACCAAATGACACCTATGCTTGGGTGTCGTTGGGTGTCCCCTTTTGCCAGCTGTCATTTTAATTATCAGTGATAATGTTGCGTCGTGGCTAGCTGTCTGTGACTGCACTGTATGTGCTAGCGAGGTGCTACGAAGCGCTGGTTCATGACACAGTCGGGCCCTGTTGAATGCAAGCTTCAAACATTGTACAGATGCCAGGCTGCCAGATTTGTTCAACTTTGATTTGCAGTTGCAGACTGGAAATATATATTTAAAACGCAAATATTGTAGTTTGATTACAGGACACAGAACGGTCAGGACGGTACTACAAGCTGTGGTTACATTACTTTAGCCAACATGACTAACGGAATAATACATTGTTAACATGAATTGAAACTCACACGTCTTCAAACGGATCTGGATCCGTCTTTAGCTCGGTAAATTTGAGGTGTCCTTTGGTCTGAAATGCACGTTGGCACGTTTGCAAACGGCTTTTGCGAATCAATTATTACTCCTCATCTGCTTCAGACACCAAGTATTTTGTCTGATTCCTGTTAATGAGTCGGAGCAGAACTGTTGCTGCTGCAGTGGTAGTTGTTTTTCCGTGCTTGGCATTTAACTGCAGTTGTGGAAAAACGGCATCCTTGGTACCGATGATACTACCAACACAGCAGAAAAACTAGTATCCTGATGTTTTCAGGATTTTGGTATCGATGTGGTACCGAAGTATCGGTTCTCGTGACATCCTTACTGGGCTGTATTTCGGGTTGAGGACAGGAGCTGAGGAAGAACACGTGCGGCAAAAGCAGGCCCGAAAGCCAGTGACCTGCATACTAGATGAAGCCCTCCAAACGAATAGCGCCAACTTTGAATTTAAACAGACTGCTCCATCAAAAGCCTTGAATATTTGCAGAGTATACAGTGGCTCAGATGTGCTAGTTTTTGATTACATCCAGTGATGAAATTATACATTTCAGTTTTACTGGTTTTGATTGTTTTGTTTTTTATTTATTTATTTATTCATTTGTACAGGGGGAAAATATTTGGGGAGTTATGTAATTAAAGCCTTTTTTTTTACCTATTTAAAATTCCAGTTTTCCTAAGAAATGCTGCCAGGAGCTCGTAACTTCATTTTACAAAATATGAAAACATTGATTTTCAGTATTTAATAAAATAGAGGTTTAAAAAGGTTTAATGGATGTTTTGCATTGGAGTATGATACAGTAAATTTTGACACTTATTAAAAAAAATTTACAGCATATATGCATGTTGGCGGGCGGCACGGTGGCTTAGTGGTTAGCACTGCTGCCTCACAGTAAGAAGGTCCCAGGTTCGCTTCTGACCTGGTCCTTTCTGTGTGGAGTTTGCATGTTCTCCCTGTGTTTGCGTGGGTTCCCTCCGGGTGCTCTGGTTTCCTCCCACTAGCAAAGACATGCAGGTTAGGTGAATTAGTGACTCTAAATTGATCATAGGTGTAAGTGAGAGTGTGAACGTGTTTGTCTGTCTATATGTCCGGCCCTGCGATAGACTGGCGGCCTGTCCAGGGCGTACCTCGCCTTTCGACCAGTGCCACTGGGATGGGCTGTAGTAACCCCCCCACCCCGAACCCTGAATTGGAATAAGCGGGTTCCGAAAATGAATGTATCTTGTCCCCAAATGGCAGTCATTGGTCTTTTGATTAATCGCTGAATCGCTGTTGGCCCTGAGAAAACATGTTGGTCAGTCCCGACCATAAATGCTCTTTATTTTATTGCCACTTTTCAACATCTCTTTATAGAATTTTTCTTCTGGTGTCATGAATCTGTTTCAGATGTCAATTTTGCTGTTTCTGCTATGCTTCATGGGTTACCCGTCCATCTCTACTCTCCCACACTATCTTAGTATTTGATCTTCTTTCCTTCCTCTCTGTTGTTCAGCTGTAATTCACCATCCAGCCTTTGCCCGTCATCCTCCTTAGCTCGTAACCTATGCTTTTTCCAAACCTTGCCACTGGAGATGCTGAGCAGGATCTTTGTTTTGTTTACCGTATATCACCTGGGCCAGAGAACTCTTAGGAAAGGCAATCATCTCATTAATCCTGCTGGTCTGTTGCATTCTTCTACAGAGTGAGAGATAAACCAGTCTTCCATTAGAGACCTGTCTAAGTAGTGCCTAGCAGACCTCACCATCATGATGAAAACTGACATCTCTGCCAACAGCACAGCGAGTGTGCACAAAACCGGCTGAGCTGTCAACACCAAAAAAAAAAAACCCTCCAAAAAACTGCACTTTACTCTGCTTCGCAGCATTAGCCACTACTGCAAAATATAGAAAATCAAAGTCGAATAGATTACATTCAAGAGACTCCAAAGAAGGATAAAATGTTATCCGTTTCTTTCCCAGGTTGACCTTCAGTATTGATAGGAAATATTGCAGCCTCTGTCCGGCTCCTTTGTAGTGCTGGCATTCACTCGGGTCCGGTGGTCTCAGCGCTCTATTCCCGTCCTTGAGATAGTCTGAATGGACCGTCTCGGCTGCTTACTGATGATTGATATTCAGTTCTCCAGACACTCCAAACTGTACATGCATTTCCATGAATTTCCATATAGACTGAGTGAATAAGAGGTTTGCTTTGGGTGGATGAGCTGCATAATATGAATGTTATTGAAAGAAAACAATACGTGGGGTAACCGCCTGTAGTACTGACGCCTCGGCTCAGCTCCCAGGTGGAGAGTTGGTGGTGTGTGCGTTCATTTGCGGGCACGTGTGTGTGTGGCTTTCTTTTCTCTTTTTGTCGGGGGGGATTGTTGACTTGGTGTTTGTTTATATCAGGTGTTGCCAAGGCAGACATGTGGTCTGTTCACACACACCATCTTCTATAAGGACTACCCAGGAAGTCCGAACGAACTGGACAAGCTCATCAATGGAGGAGAGCTGTTCCTCACTGTTCTGCTCAACCCGGTGAGTCAAACACATGGACGCTGGTTTCTAACACATTTGGACAACTACTTAACTGGTGTTTTACACTAAAAACTGTAAGGCACTCAAAGGGCACCGACTTCTACTAGCAAATAACAGTCCTCTGTTTATCTGCCCTTAACTGTGTTAGTGTGAAAGTAAGGGGTGTTGTTTTGCCAAAGTAAAGGTGGGGGGGCACTTCAACAAAGTAACATGGAAATCAATGGGAGCCATTGTAAAAATATTAAGTGATTGTGGAACCACATCAAATTCTCATCAACTTTTCCTTCACCCAAAGCCGACCTCTGCGAAATTAAATTTGACATCATCCTTTTCACAGCACAGTGAGCGCTTTTAGTGTCAAAAGCCAAAGCTTATTCTTAACAATTTCTCTTCATTTGCCAAATTGTTTTCATTCCATGCTAGTAAGAGGTTCTGATTATCATCTCTGGCAAAAAAAAAAGTCACCCTTTTTCGTACTTAGGCCAGTTGCATTGTGTTTGATGTACAATTGTATGTCTATCATAGTGACCAAAAAGGAAACAAAAATTGCACACACTGTAGGGTGGGTAGTATACCGGTGTCATAGTCATCACCAGTCTGATAGTGCGCCATGATACCGTCAACACCGTGATCATACAGAACACGTTTGGGCTTTTTTAAAATTTATTTATTTTTTAAATTATAAGCCAAGGAAAAATAACAGACGAAATAATGAAAAATAATGCCAAATATCCATTAATATTGAGATCAATAAACATTTCAGCGCAGCTCTGATCAGCACTGCAGCGCTGGGGCTGTGATGAGTGCCACAGATGGAGGTGGTCTGTGGGGCCATCATTGTGTCACCTCCCCCCGTGTTCTGGTGAGTCACAACACCTGTTAAAATACTTTTCTGACTGGCATAA
>OMMV01052323.1:3388-16604 GCA_900302635.1 Chatrabus melanurus | reverse complement strand
AAAAGCGGTCATCTATTAGCATCGCTCTCTTCGCTGTGTAGGACCACGGACAAAACTGTACTGCATCACTGTGACACACCACCTCAAAAATTATGATACGTCTCCTGTTTTCCCATCCCATTTAAAAATTAACCCCTACAAAACCCCACCCAAATAATAAATGAATATGATGGGGAGCAAGTGTCAGGTAGCCAGAGAGAGTGAAGAGAGAGAGAGAGAGAGAGAGATGAAAGAAAGCAAAAGAGGTTGTGCATGAATTATGTGCAGTTCAAGCAAAATTATATGCGTGAATATTTGTTGTTAGAATAGTCATCATGTAGAAAAGTGTCCTTTTCTTCTCGGTCCCCTGTGGCGTTTGCATCATTTCTCCTGTATTCCTTCTCTCATCTAGCTCTCTGAATAACGAACAATCATTATTACAATTAATAAGCAAATCATCCGATTTTCATTTTGAACAAACATCGGATGTGTAAAAAGCTTCGGACGCCGTGAAATATTATAAAACCTGTATAAAACACATAGCGCACGCACCGATAATACACACACAGCTCATAGCGCGTTTGTGCGTGGCACTGAGAATGGAAACAAGATGGCGTCAAATTCCGAGTTGTCGCTACTCTCCTATACAGGTACTCTAGTTTAGGTGGAAACAAACCCTTTGAATTTCATGTCTGGATCCAGACCTGAAGCTCTGTGTTCGTCAATCTTGGGTGTTATATGTTTATAGTGCATGGATTTGACACTGCAGCGACACCATCACAGCATCGATTCTTGACATATTACTTGGTGACATTCTGTGAAACTCTGAAATGAACTGTGCATGTACCCACACAGACTGCTTATGCCGCGTTCATGACATATTGTAAAGTCAGAAATTATGAGCTGCAGCTGATTTATTAAATGGAATAGTTTTGACTGTGTTGAATGACATATGACATATGATAACCCGTAACGTGATAACGAAGCATAACAGATGGTGCAAACTATTCCTTTTTAAAACCATATTAGCTGCCAACCTGGGATGATCACCATACATTTTTGTGTAGACCATGGTATGCTAAGGCTGGATTGTAAGTGTTGTTTATTCCACTTAAGTGGTACCAATTAGGTCAAAATTGGCCTTGGGCTCATGAACTAAGAGGAAAAGGAATGGGCTTAGTGGAGAAAATGCAGAGAAACTGTTTCCTGCATTACAGCTTGCAGCTGCTAACAGTAGAGCAGCTATTTGGAAATATTACCAAGATATTTCAAATAATGATACAAGCATGAAATTTGGCACACATATAGGTCACGCTTCAAATCTACCCAATTGGCCATTTGAAAATCCAAGATGGTGGCCATATTTATCAAGATGGCGTCAAATTTAAAATCCTCCAGTCATATTGAAACATATACCATATTATTTGCCTGATCATAAAGATTATCTAAAGGTATTGTTTGTACTATATGTGACTGAACGTTATGGAGTTATGGGGCAAAAATAGCAAAAATGGTGACAAAGGTCAATTTCAGTTTGTACAGGGGTCAAAAGTTAAAGTTGCTCCAATTTTGGTAAAAAAGTGATGCAAATTACTGGTTGAGCTAATAGAGTTTAAAAAAGGAAAAGTCTGCACCATCTGTTATGCTTAGTTATCACATTACAAGGTAACATATGTCATATGTCATAGTATCCAATGGACGTTGACCTTGTTTGACCTTTACTTTGAAGATCAAGAATTCAACACAGTCGAAACTATTCAATTTATTAATCCTATTAGCTCAACCAATAATTTGCATCACTTTTTACCAAAATTGAAGCAACTTTAACTTTGACCCCTGTGCAAACTGAAATTGACCTTTGGCACCATTTTTGCTGTTTTTGCCCCATAACTCCATAACGTTCAGTCACATATAGTACAAACAATACCTTTAGAGAATCTTTATGATCAGGCAAATAATATGGTATATGTTTCAATATGTTTGGAGGATTTTAAATTTGTCCGGACGCCATCTTGGATAACATGGCTGGCATCTTGGATTTTCAAGTGGCCAATCAGGCAAACTTGAAGAGATGCCTATAGAGAGTACTGATGCCCAATTTCGTGCTTCTATCAATATTGAAATATTTTTTTCACTTATCTGCTGTACTATAAACTGGGACTGCTGAGTCAATTTAAAAGGGACTGTAACTAAAAACAAAGTGATGCTCTGTTCCCAAGTGGACTAAAACTCTATTTATTTTGCATTGAAACTGTATTTAGTTTTCATTCAACGAATCTTTTTTTACAAGTTTACTTAAAATAAGTGCACTGCAGAGTGCAGATCTATTTGCAAACAACAGTTTTCAATAAGTGTTCATTTACATTTAGCAATTTTGTGTATTTGTTATTGTTATTAAATTATTGTATTTTATCAGTTTCTCAAAAATAAATATTGGCTTTATATTATCGGCCATTGGCCGCCCTGCTCTCTAAATATCGGCATCGGTCATTGAAAAACCCGTATTGGTCGATACCTACTCTGTGATTCTGCAACACTTTGCAGAGTCCTGGTAACCTTTAAATAAAAACCCTGCTGCAGTTCGGTTGTCTGTCGCCTTGGCAGGCAGGGGCACTGATGAGATGATCACCACAAAGCTCGGATGCCAGAGTCCTTGTTAGAAGCAGTGTCACCTGTAGCTCATGTTAATTATCTCGAAGAGAACTGCTGCACTGTAACTCGCACTGACTCCCATTTCAGCAGATTCCTACCAGATCCCTGCCTCTTGGCCACCCTGCCATCAAATTAGCTCCTACTCCTGTGAGGAGGAGGAACAGCTCCTGTTACAAGTGAACCAGATGGCTGGAGTCTGGCAGTGTTACAGTGATCATTAACCTGCCGGGCTTGTCTCTACACACCTTGTCTTTTTTCATTGTAATCTGCACACTTGAATCCCAAGTGTCGACTCTCCTGCGGAGTTTGATGCTCAGAATCATTTTGTCCATGTTAGTGAGTATATAAGAATGTCGTTAGAAAGTTCGGTGGAATTTTGTGTGCATATTTCTGACATTTCCAAACTTATAATGACTGCATGCAGAGTCGGGCTCAGTTCAGGGATATCCAGTAACAATTTAAGGTATCTGAAATATTTAGAATTAATGGGGAAAAAAATCTGTTTCTCCTTATGCATAGCAATATTTCACTCAGTCAACAGAGGGAACCGCAGCACACTTAACAACCCACTGGGTGTCTGTGAACCAAGAGCAACTTAAAAGTACATAAGGAAATTAGAACTTGTTTCATGTCTCAGTAATCTTGAGATATGAATGTCACATTGGTTATAAATAATATAAACAACTGAATTCCAGTGCAGAGGCTTCATAATTACCTGGTTGAAGCCTGCCGTCACAGTCTTATCTATTACCTCCACCGGATCCTTACGCCACAATGGCTGTGCTAGCTTGATGTTGTCATATTGGCTGGCCATGCTACGTCTCATTGTGGGATGTCCCATGTAATGGACAGAGCATCTAGCGGTACTCCACCGGGAGCCCGACCCCATGTCTGTCTGTTATGATGTCCCGCTAAGTGACAAGTTCTTGAATATCTCAGGAACTACTTAAAGCCTCGATCACAACCGGCTGTATGGGCTGCTACGGCCTGTCTGCGTCCAAATTGTGTGCAGAATCTCACATGCCACGCAAGTCCGACATGCAACATGTCGAGGCCACAGACAGCCTGTAAGCACGTACGGCGGATGTTGGACATGTCCGACAAATTCTACGACTTCCCAGTGAACAGCGAGGCCGCAAGTGTAACTTGCTCCCCCCGCAAGGAGTTCGCAAGGAGCCGTCCGGACGTCATCACAAGCGTGTGTAGCAAGTGTGATGCAAAAGTGATGCAGTTTTGACGTACCTCCGGCGTGCGTTCCATTCTCTTTGTAAGTGGTGAGTGCGTGCTTGTAGCAGGACAAACTCAAGAAGTGAGTACGATCTCCACGGCAATGACACGTTGCAATTAGCGTCCCTGCTTGAAAGGACATCTCACGTGGCCCCCATCGTGTTGTTAAGCGTTAATCCAGCAGACGGTTCCATTCCTTTTAACCACTGAGCGTTATTATCCAGCCGGCTGGAATGTGCTCTTATTTTGAAGGGCACTCGGGCAACGAGTGCCCTTCAAAATTACAGCACATTTCAGAATGTAGATTCTACCACAGCCTCTGTGACTGGCAAGGCAGACATATGCCTTTCTGCCGACGCCGTCCTCTACCTCTACGACCTCCATGGCACCCACAAGTTGCAGGGGACGTACGATCACACAATTCGTGCATCCAGTTGTGACCAAGGCTTTAAGATAGACACTCGATGTTTGGCTCATATGAAAGGTCTTTGGAAGAGCTTTCATGATGTTGACATGGTTGCTAAGGTAAATAATGGTTGCTAGGGAAACATTATTTTTGAATTTCTCAGGAACTACTTATGATAGACACTTGATGTTTAGCTCATATGAAAGTTTATGTGTATTGACTAAGTTGATTTGTGTTTCTTCCACCCTGGGACATCCCACCTGCAGGGCCTTATGCTATGCTTCCAGTTTTATTCTGCACTACCAAAGTATAAACTGTCCTCAAATTGTTTGGAGAAGGTTGTAAGGCAATACTGGAAAGTAAAAATACATCCCCTTCATGTATATTATTAGCTAGATAATGAGCCTAGCACAGAGATTATATCACAATGCTAGTTTAGCTAGCATGACTGTTTTAGTAAGTGTACTGAGCAGAATCCATCAAGTATGCTGTATATGCTGTTTTAACATCTTACAGATAGATTTGATCAGTTTCAGAATTTAAAAAAATGAATAAGATCAGTTCACTGCAGAAGTATTTCTAGTCATAAACTTTAAACAACTGATATGTTTTACGGATCTAAAAATACTGTTGGCGTATGAACAGCTCCATTTACAAAGTGAGGCACTGCAGTAGTAGAAGTAATTACAGTGTTCTGCAACCACGCATGTGTATAAATAAGATATGCCGATTTTAAATGCATATTTTTGGACCTCCTAATCTTGTCCGCAGGATAACCCAAAAAGAAATCCAATAGTATGGTATCCAATATTCACAAACCCATTGAAATGTCTACATGATCCGGGACAATTGGGGGATTTCAGAGCTGTGTTTGGGAATTTGTAGGACACCACTTTTGTAAGTTGTTACTGGAGCTTGACTTTGTGTGTTTTGAAACACTTCATCTTACATTTTTTTGCGTTCATTTGTTATGTCTTCAAGCTGAAAGTAACAAATATGGGGGCTTGTCTGGGAGTTTATGTCTAGAGATCAGCTGGTTGGCTGAGTGGAGGCACCTGGGCCCATTGCTTCATTGGACATAAGAAATATGGAGGTTTGTCTGAACCCGGGACTTTGCGCACCCCCAAGTAAGAATCATACCCCGAGACCAAAATCCTGTACAGGCCCTCATATTTGTTACGTCCAGCTTGAAGACATAATAAATGAAAGCAAAAACACAGGATGAAGCATTTCACAAAATGTATTTCACTAAAATACCAAAAGTAAAATAAAAAGATGAACAATGGAGAGTCCCAGCTTGACTGAGGCACAGCTGATCTTTTTGTGGCTGGAGAAGAAGCAATGGACTCAGGTGCCTCAACTCAGCCAATCAGGGCTGTCAGTGGTGTTAATATTTGTGAAATACAAATTGTTTAAAAATAAATCTTTCATCACTGATTCTGTTGTTGGCTGATGTGATTTTTTTCGATCCTTTGGATGGCTGGTTGTCATAATGTAACTCATTTAAATGTATAAAACAGCACTGCCATCACAACATATGTGGTTATCTTGTTAGTTTGCACAGTGGAGGTGCAGTTGATTCCAGAAAGAATTATTTAAATGCCTCAACGATACATTTTGATACTGGCTGTTGCTTTGTGTTTGTGGTATTTTTTGCTTGGTGATAGATATTTCTTTGATGACTTTATTAGTGACAATCATCTCTTTTTTCTTGTTTTGATGCAGCCACTTTCTTTTTTTTGATTTGTTACACATTCAATCATTATATTAGCATGACTGTTTTTTCTTATTTTACTGTTAACTCTTCCTTATTAGCTTGCATACTAATTCTCTTTATCATTACTTGTTTTATTTGTTGTTTCTGTGTTAGATTTTTATCCTAGTCCCTCAATTATTTGTATTGCTATTTCCTATTGACACAGGTGGTTAACCATCTGACCTAATCACTCAGTTTCTTTCTTTGGGCACCAGCCGTCTTTTGTTTGTTCTTCCGTTTGCCCTGACGAAGACTGTTGAGTCAAAATGAGTTGGTTTTTACTCTAAAACATATCCATGAGTAGGATTTTTACATTATTTTTTTTACATCGGAGTACCTCGGATGCCTTTCTTTAGGACTGCCACTTGTACTCTTAACTTCTTTCAAAGATTGAATGGACAGGACAGTCATTTTTGTGATTTTTGAATTGACTATTGCTCTTATCTTTGATGAGCACCCACTTTTTATTGACTACATTCTTTGACCCAATAGTGCTTGGAATCATGTTGCTCCGGAGTAAGTATGTAGATATCCATTTGTCCAATTACATGCTGCTACAAAACTGAAATTATAAAAA
Organism: Chatrabus melanurus; assembly: GCA_900302635.1. Taxonomy (NCBI): domain Eukaryota; kingdom Metazoa; phylum Chordata; class Actinopteri; order Batrachoidiformes; family Batrachoididae; genus Chatrabus; species Chatrabus melanurus. The sequence continues at coordinate 10,007 of OMMV01052323.1, read as the reverse complement.
AGATTGAATGGACAGGACAGTCGTTGTAATTTTTGAATAGACTATTGCTCTTATCTTTGATGAGCGTCCAATTATTATTTACTACATTGTTTGACCCAATAGTATTTGGACTCATGTTGCCCCGGAGTAGTTATGTAGATGCCTGTTTGTCCAATTACATGCTGTTGAGAAACTGAAATTATTTAATAAAAAATTACAATGCTGCTTGGCCCACTCGTGGGCCACTTCACTTTTAAGAAGGCACATGGGAGATTCGAGCCCAGATTTGACATGTTTTCTTTTGTGAAAATACTTCTCTGTTCTACTATACCATGAAGCTGTGACTGGCAGTGCAACAGATAAAAGTTGTGTTTCCCAAATGCGCAGTGGGATAATGAGATGGGCTACCAATATGTAGACCTGAGTTCGATTCCCAGATACTCTACCTGTCTGTGTCCTTGGACAACACATTTAATCTGCATTGTCCCAGTCGACCCAACTGTAAATGGGTGCCAGACTTGCCTGGGGGAGTAACCTGTGTTGAATTGCCATCCTGTCCAGGGAGAGTCGTAGACTCTTATCTGCTTCACCCTGCGGAATCCAGGGATAACCACCGGGACCAATGCGCATCAGGGCTGATATAGGAATTTGTATTCTCCAATCACAGTCACAGAACCCTATAAATCCTACAAAGTTGTGATGAGTGTCTTGGTGGCTTCCCTCCCTATGGTCTCCTCCAGACAGATTGACCATACAGTACCATACTGTTTGTATGTCATAGTGATTGATGTAAATGAAGTCCAAGATGTATTTCAGTAACTTGGCAATGTTCATGTATCCATCCCCTGACTTGTCAAAAGAAAACTCTGTAAAATTGATAATTTGTATTAATAATAATACTATTTACTTTATCCAATTACTGATGGCCTCTGGAATTGGAGGAATTGTGTAAAAAAATGGCTGTAATTCTGAAATAGTTCATGCAATATTTTTTGTTAAACTCCTTGAATTAAAGCTGAAAGACTACAATACAAGCACATCTTGATTGCTTCATTTCACCTCCACTGTGGGGGTGCACCGAACACACAAAAAGAAACCACACAAATTGTGTCACTGTCCAAGTACTTATGAACCTGACTGTAGCTAGAAATAAACACACAAATTCATGATGACAATTTTGTCACGACACATACAAAACCAAGTTTACCCTCAGTTGGACGGGATCTAAAATCCATTGCTGGGTTTATTCGAGACACCTAATTGGTTGTTTTCATACACACAGTGAAGCATGCTGACAAGGATCCAGCTCAGCACGAGACACTCAGGCTGAGAGGGGTGGGTAGGGATTTTCAGCCTCAGGTACAATCCACACAATAAGAGACACACCAACAAACTGAAAAGCAAAAGCTGCATGCGTGTAAAACCTGTGAGTGTGACATGAGATATCTCACATCCAGTAAAATTTCAAAGCATACACACACGACAGAGAGGGAGAGGTTGTTGTTTTCTCAACCACGTACATACCGAGTCAGTCACATTGACAGACATAACATAAAATAGATATAGAGTTTGTGGTGGAAAAATGTGTCCGTTCAGTTCTGAGGAACAAAGATGGAGACACCCAGTTGTCTTTTCTGTGTGATTTATTAAAGTAAAGACAATAAAAGGTCTTTGATCAAAGGATCAGGACGGATCAGACTAAAGTCGTCTGTCCCCGTTCTGATGAGGAAAAAGTGTGTGGCTTACAGTTTTATGAAGAGACAGTCACATGTGCAAGATAAGAGAGAACAATAAGGTCTTTACTCTGGGCAGTGAGAATTTGTCCTTGACCAAGCCACCTGCAGGATTGGGAGTTGCAATTTGGTGCTCAAATGTGGAGCAAAGTTCATAAGATTATAATAAGTGAGTACGTGCAATATATAAAGTGTCTAACGGCTATTTTCCGTCAACATGACACATTGGTATATTACAGATATATTATTAAATATTAAAATCCATAGGCAGAAGTAATAGGATATTGGCAGTGTGTTACAGTAACAAATGAAAATGGTAAGAAGGCAAGTTTAAAACCTCCAAACATATCGATTATTGCAGAAATCTTTGCACAGTTCTGTCAATACAGCCACGACTACTCAGTGATTACTGATGATTGCTTCCCGTGTTACTTCTCAACTTCTGTTTACCTTCGCACAGTGGTAAGAAACATTTTTTTCTCGTTCTCTGCCACATCATCAAAGCCCATAGCGGAACTGAATGATTTCTATTCCAGGACCCAATCAATCACTTCACTATGCTTTTGTGAAAATGGGTTCATTAATTTTTTTTTTGAGTAAACCTGTTAACAAACAAATAGATTTGATGAGATTAGGTAATAATGCAGGACCTTCTATAATTACACTGGAGTGGTTACTGGGCACCATGACAATGTCCTAAAGTGCTCTGAAACTAAGCTTGGCCGTGCGTTGTATGCAAACCGACATAATATTTGGCTATTCTTCCTGAATGGGGGAGATAAGCACAACGACTCACCAAAAATCACAGTTCCAGAGTCTTGTTTTCATAAACACAGTGACACATGCTGGGAAAGATCCAGCTGAGCAAAAGATCAGGGGTGGATCATCTATGTCCTGGGCATGATGTTAAACTGGATCCAGGATTGTAGGTGGTCCACCACCCTGCAGATCCTTTCTCTTAGCAAGGATCTTCCCCCATGCTGTCAAGGGACCTTGGAAAGTTCTACATAAAGTGACAGCACTCTCTAAGGTCCGCAGACCTAGAAATGGCCAGATCTCAGTGGGTGCATGTACCTAAAGTACTTTTGGGGTGGTCACTCCAGTGGTCAGCGTACCAAAGGAGTGAACGTTGCTGAGGCAGACCAGCTCCTTCCAGTGATATCAGATAGGAAGAAAATGGGCCTTTACATCCGAGCTGTTCTAAATTGACTGTATGTGTGAGCCCTGCGATCGACTGGCAGCCTGTCCAAGGTATTTCACAGAGTGACTGCTGGGATAGGCTCCATGCCCCCCAGGAGAATGTGTTTCATTTCACAGGCCACTCTGAATATCATTCTGAAGAGGTGTAGTGCACAGCTTGGTGGAAATTCCACTAATTCAGCCAGTGCATTCTCACAGCTTGGTGGAAATTCCACTAATTCAGCCAGTGCATTCTGAGTGCTGGTCCCAAGCCCAGGTAAACGAGGAAGGCAGAAGCAGGAAGGGCATACACCTTAAATTTTGTCAAATCTCAGCCACATTGGGTGCGCAAGCCAGTGCGTTCGGAGTGCTGGCCCCAAGCGCATATAAATGAGTGTGGTATGCGTCAGGAAGGGCATCTGGTGTAAAATTTGCCAAACCAAACATGCAGATCTTGGGGCAGTACAGTGGCTCAGTGGTTAGCACTCTTGCCTCACAGTAAGAAGGTCTGGGGTTCGATTGCACCCATGCTGAGTTCCTTTCTATGTGGAGTTTGCATGTTCTACCCTTGCGTGGGTTCTCTCCGAGTGCTCCGGCTTCCTTCCACCTCCAAAGACATGCGGTTTAGGTGAATTGGAAACTTTAAATTGACTCTAGGTGTAAATGAGTCTGTCTATATGTGGCCCTCCAACAGACTGGCGGCCTGTCCAGGGAGTACCCCACCTCTCGCCCAATGACTCCAGCCCCCCTGTGAACCTTAATGGGAATAAGCTGATTTAGAAAATGAATGAATGAATGCAGCTTCTTGGCATGGCCCAGACAGATTACTCTGCTTTACTTTCCGGATACACTGAGCAATTGTATAAAGCTGATCTTCCTGCCAGGTTTTTGGCCATCTCCAGGTTGTGGTGGTTGATGTGCCAGTGAACTGAAAACCGCCTAATCTCAGTGAGATTGCATAGGTGGTGAAACATCCCAGGGTGGGTCAAGCTGCAGGGATCTGTGGTTTGGAGATTAACTTTTTCAGGTGAATGTAGATGCTGTTTTCCTGGCAAATTTTTCTTCCATTTGGGAGGTAGATATCCAACAGAATGGAAGAAAGGAAAGTTGATTGCCTGGATTGCAACAACTACAGGAGTATTACACAGATCTCCATGCTGGGAAAAGTACTTGCAAGGGTCATTCTTAATCGGATTTACTGCCAGCAGCTTGCTGCTCAGCAACCAGAGCAGTCTGGTTTCATGCCCAAGAAGTCAACCATCAACTGCATCCTAGCTCTGCAAGTACTCTTTGAAAACAAGCAGGAATATCGATCTACCAGGAAAGGTGATGCAATTGTTGCGTGACAAAAGCTTCGACAAAAGATGTAAGCATTCAGGTTGTTTTATTTTAAATTTTCATGGTATTTGGTGATAACGCCTTCATTTTTTGACAGCCAAAAATTTTTACTACTCCAATATCGCCATGCTTGTGCAACAACTGTAGGTCACAATGATGATGTAGGATCTCTCAACCAATCACTGCCTGATGTGACACAAAGGGCCTCCTCACATCAATAAACATACTCGAATCCAGACACGCTTTTTAGAAGGTGGAGAAAGAGTGCTGGACGATTGAGACGAGGTGACCGCCAAATTTGATGTGCAATTCCATGATAACAGCATCAAAGAATGTTGAAGAGATGTTCATGTTTCATTGAACATTATCGTTGGTACATTGGCGAAATGTATGAAATGACAGGCTGCCTTCAGTTGAAAAAGTTTTTCCTGAACATTTATATTGTGGGTACCATAATATAAATAAGTTCATGAAACTTTCACTAAATACTCAAAAACTGTCCAAAAGTTTGCAACTGACCCAAAATGAACCCATAGAATTCCTATCCAAACCCAGACAAGCTTAAAAAGAGAGACCCATTTCGAACCTAAATGCACTCGATTTAAAATGTCGGACGTAAATGGCACAGAGTATTGACATTTCAACTGCTGTCGTGCTCCTTCTTTTCACTGATCATTTCTTTATTATATTTGCAATGTCGTCCTGCATTACGAGTGTTAAAACAGTAGTATCAAGAGCTTGTTATATTCAGTTCTCAACCTTCACAGAATTTAATACGAGTTTGCCTGAGGATCTGAATTCACTCTCTCAACAGTTTGGGATCTGTGGATAGTCTGACTGACAGCCTCAATGCTGTGCTTGTGGGTTTACTCGTTTCATTTGCACCTGCCAGGATTAGCAAACGCCGCCACCTTTGAAAACCAATGCAAAGGTTTTCTGAGGAATTGCGAGCTCTTAGCCTTAGACCCAGGACTTTACAACACAAATGACACCTCTGAAGGGTGGATATAGTGTATAACATCATTTCCTGTTTGAATATAAATATGTACTCTCTGCTGTCAGATTGGCTTATTATTCCAACTTAAGCAATTAAAATAAGCACAATCCAAATTTCTTGTTTGACACTGTGGCAAATCTTACTCACAACGACTAGCCCACAAGCTGTTTTTCACCCCATGATTTGTCAGACTTCTTTAAGGCACAGTCACACCCAGGCATTTCGGCCAGTGTATATGAAAGTATTTGCATTCGTCGGTGATTGCTAGCCTCCGGTAGCCTGTGCTCGCCTTCACCGGTGTTCGCTGATGAATGGCAACCGCATCCAAAATTGTCAACATGTTGAAAATATTTTGGCAATTGCTGACATACCTGTGGTTTCGTTGGACACCAGTAATCTCCAATACGACCAAGGCAGACTTTGTTAGCCTTCGTTAGCATTGTTAGCATTCTTTAGCATCCAGTAGCTGAAGTTACCGGTGCGATCGTCTATGCTGTGTGCTGCGTCGCCCTGCCTGCTCAGAATCACTGGACAGTGGTGTGTCGAACCCCTCTCCTGCACATTGCCATTTTCGCAACGGTCCCGCTTGTTCTAATGGAGCGCCGGTTAAGGTCAGCCTCTGCTGGGCTCTCATTGTGGAATGTCGTGCTGCATTTGAGGTTCGCTACCAAACTCCGGGAACGTGATTTTCGCTGATATGTGGCCACTTTTCTCTTCTTTTCACCTCGTTCACCAGTTGCTGGGGTAAACGTCGTAGTGTGACTGCGCCTTTAACAACAGAAAAGATTATATCAGGAATGCAACATCTCAGTCCTCATTACTTACCTATGTTAGCAAATCATTCATTGTTGCCAGACATGGCATCTGACGTTGAACCTACATACCGGTTTCTAACAAAAAATGTTCCTCCAAAATTCTTGAGAACGTGGTTTCTTAGCAAATAGCTGCTCACCATTCAGAAAATTTGCCTTTTTGACAATAGTTTAACCTTTTTTTTTTACAGTAGGCAAGTAGGTTACGACATTCCACAGAAACTGCACTCACTAAAGTTGTTGTTGGCTCCGAATGGGGATTCATTGTCAGTGTTACTATTATTAGACCTTAGTGCTACATTTGACACTGCTGCTCACACAATTTTGTTCAACAGAATTTGGCATCTCTGGTCAGGTATTCTCATGGTTGAGATCTTATTGTCAGGTTGATCACAATGTTTTCTATAATGACACTAAGTATGATTTTTCCATATTGAAGTACGGTGTGCCCCAGGGTTCTGTTCTTGGTCCACTGCCATTTTCTTTTATGTAGCTCCTCTTGCTCAGGTTAGTCAAAGTTATGGGATTAACGCTCATTGATACGCAGAAGCAATTCAACTTTACATGTCTGTGTTAGCAGG
>OMMV01052286.1:5062-15772 GCA_900302635.1 Chatrabus melanurus | reverse complement strand
ACCATAGCGCACGCTTTGTCTAAGTGGATGTTCATATCACCAAGGACCAGTAGCGGACAGTCTAGATCTGGGATGGAAGACAGTAGAGTGTCTAGCTCATCTACAAAGTCACCCAGAGGTCCTGGTGGACGGTAAATGACAACCACAAACTTACTTGGGAATGTTGGTGTCCGCTAGCCACCGCTGGACTTCGAAGTCCTCTGCCATCGTCGACCGCGTCCAAAAATTTCAACATGTTTAAAATTCCTCACCGTTTGCCGACATACCTCTGGCTATATTGGAGACTGTTAGTGAAATTAATCTCAGCTACGACCATGTTAACCTCTGTTAGCATCCGTTAGCATCTGCTAGCCTCTGTTTAGCCGAAGTTACTGGTGCGATCATCTATGCTGGGTACTGCTTCATCCTGCCTGCGCAGAATCACTGAACAGTGGTGTGTTGAACCCCTCTCCCACACATTGCCACGTTTGCAAAATTCCCGCTTGTTCTAATGGAGCGCTGGTTAACGCCCACCTCAGCTGGGCTTCACTTCATGTTGTGGGATGCTGTGCTGCGTTTGAGGTTCACTACCAAACTCCGGTAACATGAATTTTGCTGACGTTTGGCCAATTTTCTCGACTTTGCACTGCGTTCACCACACGATGGGGTAAACGTCATAGTGTGACTGCGCCTTAAGTAACTGTTCGCTTGACACAAATGCTTCCTGGTGGTACCCAAGGATCAGAACAGACCTCTTGTCAAAAACATTCAGTCATTGCTTTAGGTTAGTGATTAGTGTCCAAGTCACACATTAATATAGTAAGAAAGGAAGCACCAGGACCCTAAAGACTTGGACCTTTGTTCTCCTGTAAATGTACTGGCATTGCCAAACAGCTCTGTCCAGTGACCTTATGACTCCATAAGCTCCTCCCAGGCGTCTCTCGATCTCAAAGACATGTACATCACTGCTGAGATAAGTGAATGTCTCTATGAGTTCAACACTTTCACCACATACAGACCAAGTTATTGAAAGCCTGGATCTTAGTCTTGATCCATAACAATCACAAACCCTCACTCAGATTCTCAAGTGCTGTGATCAGGGTATCCATTGTTTCTCCAAAGATCACAGCATCGTCTGCATCAGTTGAGGTAGATGTGTTTAAATACTTGGGACAACTGTTCTAAGTAAATGAGAGTGTGATAAAGATAAAGGATTAGAGTGGTTAGAAGGATTTGTCATAGAAGGGTATCTGCAAGTGCGAAAGGAAAATGTATAAGACGGTGGTCAGCCCAGCTAAGTTGTATAGCTTGGATGTGGTCACTGTAACAAAAAGACAGGGGGTGGAGCTGGAAGTGGCAGAGCTGAAGATTCTGCGATTTTCCTTGGGTATGACAAGGATGGACAGGATTAGGAATGAGCATATCAGAGGGACAGCACAGGTCGGATGGTTTGGAAACAAAGTGAGAGAGGCAAGACAGATGGTCTGGGCACATGCAGAGGGGGGATGCAGGGTATATCAAGAGAAAGATGCTGAGGATGGAGCTGCCAGAGGAGGTAGAGAAGAGCAAGACGCAAAGAGGAGATTTATGGATGTGGCGAGGGAGCACATGCAGGTGGTTGGCGTGACAGAGGAAGATATAGAGAATCAGGTGAGAGGGAGACTTATAGTGTGTTGTGGCGACCCCTAACATGAGCAGCCGAAAGAATAAGAAGAAGATTTTATTATAGCCAATGAAACTTGGACTCCCATCAACTTTAATGTCAAATTGGGCCTTTTTTGGACAAAAAATAAAATAGGATTAAAAATTAGAACACAACAAGCAAAAATAAGCATAACTAAGACCTGAGTGCTTCATCTTTGTCAAATGAGCCAGGTCGTGTGGTGGTAGACATGCCGACAACCTGCAGGTCATGCAAGTTTGCCTGTTGGAAGTTCAGTTTGGCTCCTGACATTGAACAGAGGTTGAAGGGGAAACATGGGCCCTTAGTCAATGTGTGAAAATAACAAGTGGTCTAAGCCTCAAAGTTACAACCGGAGACACTCTACACTCACAAGAATGAGAATTTTCTGGGTTGAAACATGAGTTCAGTTCACGAACACGAATTCCTGCAGCTTGTAATCCATACATGCACTTTTCTGTCAGCATTTGAAAGAACTGCAGCCAATAGGAGCCAATGCACTCCTTCTCTGCATGGGGCCGTCTGCAGGTCTTAAAAGCAGGTTCTGGCCTTGATGCTCCTCCCTCAGCGAGATTCAGTCTTCACAGTCACACACGCAGAACAACACACCAAATTGGGAGACACACACAAACACTGTCAGCAGCAGCTTTTGGACTTACAATGGCAGCTTTGCTTCACTGCTGATTCCAAAACAGGAGGCAAGCACGCTCACATACAAGGAACTGGCACTCTGGTACATACAGATAAGTGACTGCAGACAAACTACTGATCCAGCAACAGCTGGAAGGACAAAATGGTTCTGTGGACAGTTGTGATTGTGGCCTCGCAGCTGCTGTTAAAACTGTGTTTACACGTGGAAGCCCAGGCTTTGGGTGAGTGTGATTTTAAGTGCTTTTTTAAAAACATATCAAGTGTTTAAATGTCATTACGTGGTTAGTGGTGGTTTCTCATGGGGATTATAAATTTTTTTTTTCAGAAATGAATATTAGCTTGTTGCATTGTTTGTGTGTACTTTAAATTGACACGCTGGCTGTGATGCAATCCTTCACTGCCGTAAACTGTCAAAAAAGATTTAATGGCACTTGGGGATTTTTTTTGCATTCTATTCGTAACAAAAACAGCAAACGTCGTGAAAGAGATGTAGATACAAAGAGCAGAATGGCTCAGATGTGGGGCAAAGTACGAACAAAAATCTTAATGTGACGCAGTGGGATCATTTTGACGCTTTTGTAGCAGGAGGCAGACAAATAAAAAGAAAAAGGAAGAAGTTGTATTTTTTTCCACGCAGTAGCTTTCTCATCTTGCTGTCGAAGTAAAGTCGCTCTGTTCTTGATATCTATCTCATCAGATCTTCTTGATTACTTGGACTTAGTGGGGGTATTAGGTTTCTGGCTCTGACAAAGTCCCAGCTGGGTCACACACATGGGAATAATCAAAGAAGATCTGGGCGCAAGTTTGAACTTCAAATCACACAAGCACTCTGTGTCTCCTACGCACAAAAATTTATTCAAGGTCACTTTTAAACTAAAGCTTGGGGATGACATATGGAAATGTTGGTGTTTATCATCTTCTCACAAGTCTGTCCGGTGATTGATGTCATACCTTCATGCACCCATTAATCCCTGCGCTCTTTTGGCGAGAGCCGCCTGATGCCTGATGTTATGTATAAAGCGAGCACAGATTAATGCGGCTCATCACCTATCGTTTCCCTCGACAATGACTCATTGTCTGCCTAACTACAAGTTCAAAAGAAGTAAAGAGTATTATTTTACTTTCCCAAAGCACAACATTCTCAAACTACCACTAACTGATTAATATTAATTTCTCTAAAATTAGCTCTATCAGGAGCTGAAATGGCCAGGTTTCCGACCTGATAAAAATTCCCAGCCCACCCAGGTAACAATGTTCACCAAAAAAACACGTCCTTCTCAAGACAAAAATCCAACAGAGGACGATCGCATGACTTTTAATGTACATCACACAAACAGCAAAATATTATTGCTGTACATTTCTGGCTGAAATGTTCTTCAGCTAACCATAGGATAACCATGACCAGCTAACCACAGGATGAGCCTAAGTGTGGATTATTTTTCAGTATGTTGTTGGTTTTTCAGCTGCCCCCAGTTGTTCAGGGTCACCACAGCGGATTCAGTACAGATCCGCATTGGGATTTAGCACAAGTTTTATGTCGGATGCCCTTCCTGATCCAACTCCAGTTCTACATGGAGAAACACACACAGCCCCTGGTCTTCCCAAGCAGTCTCCCAGCCAAGTACTAGTCAGGACCTACTCTGCTTTACTTCTGAGATCTGACGGGATCAGGTGCACACAGAGCAGGATGGCGTTGGTTAATTTTCATTATAGTCGCCTTCATAATCTGCTCACTTTTTCAAGCATATTGCAACATCTGGATTCCTTTGTGTCACAGTTTTTATCCTGTTGCTCAAAAACTCAACAGCATACAGTATATGACACCATCATTTCTGCCATACTTGTTTCCAGAAATTTTTTTTTTTAATTTTTTATGTTTGGAAACAGATGGAAGTCAGATTGTTTCAAATAAGGAGAGCATGATGTGTAGTCAGCCAGCTGGAATTCAGTCACTCACCCATGTCAACCACCGACTTATGAGCTGGGGCATTTTCCTGATGAAACAAGACCGTCTTCGCCAACTTTGCTGGAAGTTTGATCTTGATAGCATGATAATATGATGTTATTTTTCCCCCCCCATTTTGACAAATACTTGTTACGAGCAGGTAGCTCAGTGGTTTAAGGCGCAGTCACACTATGACATTTGGGCCAACGCGGATGAATGTATTTGCAAATGTCGGTTTCCGCTGGTCTCCGGTAGCCTGCGCTAGTCTACACTAGCCTGCGCTAGACAATGCTAGCCTGCGCTAGACGACACTAGCCTCCGCTGGCCGCTGGCGGACACTGACGTTTGCAAAAATGTTCGTCTGCGTTGGCCCAAATGCCATAGTGTGACTTAAGGAGTTGGGCTATCAATATGTAGACCTGGGTTTGATTCCTGCTTACGCTACCTGTCTGTGTCCTTGGACATGACAATCTGCATTGTCTCAGTCCACCCAGCTGTAATTAGGTACTGGCTTTGGCTGGGGAAGTACCCTGAGTTGGACTGGTGCCCCGTCCAGTGGGAGTCATAGACTCTCAACTGCTTTACAATATGAAATCCAGCCTATATAGGCCTTACTTCTTCTCTTTTTGTTATGAAGCCAAATCCAACCATACCGAGGGAAAAACAAAATTACCAAGAGTTGGAAAGAATGATTGCTAAATTTAGTCCATGTGGCATTACTCAATGATAGTCAAATTAGAAACCTTTCAGCCGACTCTGCTAATGTCAAATGTGTTTCAGTATTTATGTTAACTACAGGCTGTAGGCTAGTGTTGATGTCATGCCTTGATCCCCAATAGATGCTAAGAAACACCACACATACTTCAAAACAGTATGTGGTCTGTTGAGTGGGTAAGGCCCTGATTTATTTTACAGCTTTCACTGGAACTGGTGTTAAGAAACCTGAATTCTAAGATTAATCAGAGGCTTAAACGAGGCAGGATCCGATGTGTAAAGCGACCCTGACTACCACAAAGACTTATGAGCAGTGACTGTGTCTTTTATCCAACTACAAATGTTTTCATGTTTTTACAGACTTGGGTCTAAAATATGATTTGTTCTGGCTTTTTTCTATTTGGGGATTTGGGACCCAATTAAAAGTCCAATAAGCCACATTTGAATGAGTAAACAGTTTCTGCCGTCCTGTCACTTTTAAGTGCATGCATTTTTAAAGCCTCGTGTTGCTCACTGGTGTTCTGAAATATACCCTGAGCTGGAGGAAACATGAGGGAATACATGCAGAGGAGAAAGATAAAAGTAAAAAGGAAAAAATCTCATCGGGGGATCAGGCTTTGCAATCACGGCTAACGAAGGCCAATCTCTGGGAGCATTTGGGAGCAATTTTGTTGCCTCACAACAGCGAGCCTCGCAGACTGCTTTTAGGGTACTTGCGTATTTATGATGGCCGACTAGAGATTCATTGCACATTCTCTTGTGGCTTGCCCGGTTTCCGAGTCACTTTATTAAAGGAAACCGCTAACGATGAGGTCTAGTGCACAGTGTCTCGCCAGTATTTCAAAGCACTTGGTTAGATGCATGCAAATATGATACTGCAGCCTGTGACAATAATTAAAGAATTCCAGCTATACTATAAATAAAGCAATATAAGATCTTGCAGGTTCTCTCTTTTTGCTTGGGGTCGCCACAGCAGATCCAGTATGGAACCGCATGTTGATTTGGCACAAGGTTTATGCCAGATGCCCTTTCTGATGCAACTCTACATCACATGGAGAATGGGCACGAGTGGTCTTGTACCAGGAACCATCTGTTCTGGAAATAAGTACACAAACCACTTGGCCACCATGCTGCCTAATATAAATAAAGCAATAAAACAAGAAGTAAGACCATACATCCATAGATAGGTCTAACACATCCTGCGGTTCCTGTGAGCTGAGTATTCCTGCCAACTTTGCACTGGCTGATTGACACAACGACTCACAAGAGCAACAGACTCTTGGGTCAACACCATCATCATCATCTTGTCAACTCAGGAAATGTTTACACTCAAACCAGAGCTACAGGCTGAAAATATTCATAGTTCAAATCATCCATTACTCATAAGCTTCACCGCTTCTCTCTTCTCTAACAAACAGTCTACGATCTGCTGACCTCACCTGATTGCTTACCAGACCTGCTGCAGGGGGGCCTGATTGAGCAAGGGGTAAATGAGGCATTCATCCTAACCTCCTTCAAGTTGCAGCCAAAGACTGGAACTACCGTGTTTGGCCTGTACAACCCCAGGGACAACACCAAGTACTTTGAGTTCACCGTGATGGGGAAGCTCAACAGAGGTATGACTGCATCAAAGAGACTCGCGTGCAGGATAATGTTGCCCGGAGGAGCTATTTTCTGTCTCTCACTGCTGCATTATTGATAATATCATTCCTTGGCTACAGTTATATGCACTGCATCTCCTCATCATCTTCTAGCTTTTGTCTCCTCCTGCACCTGATAATCACTTTTGCTTTTTCATTTTATCTACTTCACTCATCCTGTCAGCTGTGTTACGTTACTTACGGAGTGACAAGAGGATGAGCTCAGTGACCTTCAACAACCTGGTGCTGGCAGATGGCCAAATTCATCGGCTGTTGTTCCACCTGCGGGGGCTGCAGCAGCCAGGTCCGGGCGGGGTGGAGCTGCATCTGGATTGCAGGCTAGTGGAGACGGTCAGGGATCTCCCTGCTGTATTCCAGGGTTTGCCAGCCGGCTATGGTATCGTGGAGCTAAAGACCATGCCAGCCAAAGAGCAGGTGATCTACGCTTTCATGCAACAATGAAGGTTTTATCCTACCAAAGGATTTGGAGAGTTCTATATGGCTCATGGCCCCAATCTGATTTGTTTTATTGCAACAGGACAATATACAGGAGCTGAAGCTGGTGGTTGGGGACTCGTTTGAGAATGTTGCTTCATTACAAGATTGCCATTTCCAACAAAGAGACTCTGTCCAAACTCTCGGTAAGATTCTATTTGTGGAAGACAATGTCCAGTAAAACAGGGAAACATTTCCGAAGAAAGCAATCATATCTGCCAAAACATAAGAGTCAGATGTCACAGTCAGGCAACCACCTGATTAAACTTCAGTCTGTCTGTTTTAGGGGTTAACACAAAGCAGCTGTCTAATCAGATGCTGGAGTTAACTAAGGTGATAAATGAGCTAAAAGATGTCCTGATTCAGCAGGTAAAGACCACTAGCAGTAACCCTGAGACTGTTGCAACCCTCATTTCTGATTTGTGACATCCCTGACAGCTTTCCTGACTTCATATAAACATGATTTTATTTGATTCATTGCAGGTCAAGGAAACCTCATTTCTCAGAAACACCATCTCGGAGTGTCAGGCCTGTGGTAAGATCATCTGCCATACGAGTGATGCTGTTCACCAGGAAATATGGTGTCAAAGGTCACAATGTTTGTGTGATTATGTTTGAAAAGTTTCACCCTTCATGCTCAACAACACTGAGGGAAAACCACAGAAATTTCTCCTACCCTGCTTCTTGTACGGAAAACATTTACTGATACGGCTTGTTCTACTTAGAACAACCACCTTCATCAAAAAGGTTGTTTGTGACGCATATGATTTAAAATCATGAGGTCGCAGAACAACAGAATGTTTGATAAAAGTATTTTATAACTTACATGAAAATATAGACACCCCGGGTAGGGTATGCGCTCATAGCTGTTAGATCTATTGATGCTAACTGGTAAATCTAAGTGTAGAAGTTGGCCAAATCCCCAACCACTTTGCTATCTAACTCTGGTGGCACTGGGGCTCTACACACGGGTTTGCTGTTTGACTTCTTAGGTTCAAAGTGAGATAATTGCTGCTCATGAAACAACTCAAACTTCATTTATATACAACCCCAAATCAGAAAATGTTGGGACAGTATGGAAAATGCAAATTTAAAAAAGCCTGCAGTGATGCTTACATTTACTTTGACTTGTATTTCATTGCCAACAGTATGAACCAAAGATATTTCATGTTTTGTGTGGTCAACTTCATTTCATTTATTAATATACATCTATTCCTGCATTTCAGGCCTGCAACACATTCCAAAAAAAGTTGGGATGGGGGCAATTTAGGGCTATTAATGAGGTTTTAAAAAATGAAATAATGATGTTATTTCAAACAGGTGATGTCAACAGATGTTTGTAATCATAATTTCATACAAAAGCAGTAACCACTAAAGGTTGAGCCTTTGAAGAGCAACGATAGGCAGAGAATCTCCAGTTTGTCATCAAAAATTCATGAGAAAATTATTGAAATGTTTAAAAACAGATTAGCATATTTCTCTCTCTACAGTGCATAATATCATTAAAAGGTTCAAGGAATCTGGAGAAATTTCAGTGCATAAAGGGCAAGAGCGCAAGCCTAAGCTGAACACCCGTGATCTCTGATTCCTCAGAGGGCACTGCATCAAGAACCGTTATTCATCAATAGCTGATATAGCCACAAGGGCAAGGGATTACTTTGGGAAGCCTTTGTCAAGTACTACAATACAGAGTTACATTCACAAATGCCGCTTAAAACTTTACTGTGCAAAAAAGAGCCTTATGTTAACTTTGTCCAGAAATGCAGTCGATTTCTCTGGGCTCTGAGGCATCTGGGTTGGACCATCACACAGTGGAAATGTGTATTGTTGTCAGACGAATCAGTATTCCAGATCTTTTTTTGGAAGAAAGAGACACTGTATGATCTGGACAAAAAACGAAAAGGACCATCCAGACTGTTATCAGCAACAAGTCCAAAAGCCAGTGTCTGTCATGGTATGGAGTTATGTCAGTGCCCTTGGCAAAGGTAATTTACACATCTGTGATGGCAGCATTAATGCAGAAGAGTACATTGAGATTTTAGAGCAAGATATGCTGCCTTCAAGACGACATCTTTTGCAGGGACATCCATGCATTTTTTTCAACAAAACAATGCAAAACCACATTCTGCACACATTATGAATGCATCACTGCAGAAGAAGGGGGTAAGGGTACTGGACTGGCCTGCCCGCAGTCCTGACCTATCCCCAATAGAGAATGTGTGGAGAATTTTGAAATTAAAAATGCAACAACAATGAGCCCATACTGTTGCACACCTTAAGACATGTTTGCAGGAAGAATGGGACAAAATAACACCTGACACGTTTCATCGCTTGGTATCCTCAATGCCAAAATGTCTGTTTTGTGAGAAGGAATGGCAACATTACAAAGTGGTAAATGCTTTAGCATCCCAACTTTTTCTTGGAATGTGTTCTATGTCTGAAATGCAGTAATGGATGTATATTAAGAAATGAAATAAAGTTGACTACACAAAACATGAAATATCTTGCATTCATACTATCTACAATAAAGTAAAAGTCAAAGTAAATGGAAGGATCACTGAAATTTTTTGTTTTTAATTTGCATCTTCTATACCGTCCCAACTTTTTCTGAT
Organism: Chatrabus melanurus; assembly: GCA_900302635.1. Lineage (NCBI taxonomy): Eukaryota > Metazoa > Chordata > Actinopteri > Batrachoidiformes > Batrachoididae > Chatrabus > Chatrabus melanurus. Next base: position 6,055 of record OMMV01052286.1, on the reverse strand, counting down.
TTGGGGTTGTAGTTCACAATCACCAATGTTTCAAAGTACATTCAACAAAACAACAACAAAGAATCATTGACAAACAAAAGAAAATAAAATGACTGTTAATGTACAACCTGGTACATACATAAAAAAAAAAATTTAAAAACTGCATGTAAATATGTAATTGAGATCATTAAAAATGTACCCCAAAACAAATTAAAATAACTAAAAACACTATACACAGTATCTCAAAAAATTAAAATACAACCTGATAATGTATACATTTAAAGTACCCAATGGAATCAAAACGATTTTTCCAGAGAAATGGAGGGTGACAATTGAAAGCAGTGTGGTCTGCTGACTTCTTTTTCACTTCTGGAATACAAAGTAGACCTGCATTTTGATAATGTAGAGCACGGGAAGGTACATAAGGGTTTTTTCAGGTTTGTCAGGTAAGATGCACTTATGTCTGCAATTTTGTTTCCATAATGACTTAAAATATAATTGTAATAGTATTCTCATTTTACATTGTTAGGGCAAAGTGGTCTGGTGCTCCCTTTACCCTTTCAAAAGGCTTTATTGCCGCACTTTAAAAAAAAAAGCATATTTAATTAATGTTCAATTATGACTGTGTAGGACTGGGTGGAAACGAGGTAGTGAAACCGAGATGTGCTCCGGGCGTCTGTTTCCTTGACGATATGTGCATCGAGACTTTGGATGGCGTTGAATGTGGACCCTGCCCTGATGGATACACTGGAGATGGTTTTAACTGTGATGATGTGGACGAGGTATGTCTAAGTGTATCCCTGTGTGTGTGTTCTTGGGCTTCAGCACGCCAGAATAGATTTGAGTTACAGAAAATATGGATATTCCAAGTCTTAGCATAGTCATCCTAGCACATCTACAATTCTTCAATTTAAGGATAGAATTTGGATTTATGGTGATGATCAGAAGGGGCATCTACCAAAAAATATATATACATCACTGGAATTTTTTTTTTTTTTTTTGGTATAAAATAAC